>CM076570.1:320697284-320971644 GCA_034641835.2 Pinus albicaulis | reverse complement strand
ATTAAAATTTTCTATGCATTTAGATTTTTGAATCTCAGTTGTACTGTCAGAGAGAATTCTAGGTCTGAATTTTTATTGTTTTTTGATATCCACTTGAAATATTTTCCTTTAATTTTATAAGGTTTTACATTTAATTGAACTTGTATCCTCTGTGTAACATAGAGGGTTTCAGAAATTGTATTTCATTTAACTCTAGATAGATTTTCTAGAGGGTTATTTTAATTTTTTTTAGTATTTTCCAGCTTAACAACATTTATGTATAAGCACCATCGGTATCCCGATAGATACCTGCCACACTTTTTATTTTCAATTCCAAAGTTTATATATAGGAATAAAAATAGAACAATTTAAATCAACTTAGTTATGACTTCAACTTATTTACAAATCCCCTGTTTCTAGTGATATGGTAAGACTATGCCCTTTTCTAGGTTTAATATTTTACAATTGTATGAAATATCCATACTATAACTCAGATTTGAATTTCTTATAATAAAATAGAAATCTGAATTGAAATTTCACTTTTATATTTTTCTCATAATAATTTTTCTTTTCTAATACAAAAAAACCTATTTTTCGAGATTTTATTTTATTTCCACAACTCTACTTAGCCACCATGTACTTTGTTTCAAACTTCAGCACATGTAACTAATATGCAGTTCTACAAATTTAGTTAGTAATTTCACTATGTATTTTAATTAATTTCAGATGTCACACTTCTATGCTTTCTTTTTATATTCTAAAAGTAATATTTTTCTAGGGTCATGTATAGCAAAAATCCCAATCTTTCTGGTTCCTTAACCAGGTATAATTTGGGTTATCTGCTATTATATAAATCATAGATCTTTTTAGTATTCATTTTTTTATGCTTTATATTAATCTAACACAAATATATGTGTTTCTGCATAGGTAATTTTCTATTTCCCAGAATTCTACCACAATTACTTCACCTTTTAATCAGACGATCTGACGAATAGTTTCGTCTTCCTCCAGGTTGGTCATCCCAGTATACATATTTCAGCTATCTGTTTCTAATGATATTTACCCATATCAAATCTACATATTGTAGTTAATTTTAGGAAAGTGATGACTTTCAGTCAATATATACCTAACTGTTGTAACTGATATTTTTAATTGAAATATATTATGCATTATATTCACCTCTATCGGAGGAATTTCACATACTCATAACAGTTATATAAATTTTATATGTTTTATTTTCAATACACATATGCATCTGTGTGTATGAATATTCCTAAAATAGGAATTATATGTTTTAAATATGAAGTATGTTGATGGGGAAGATTTACACTTTCATGATTTATTTGTAGTTAGCCTCTCCACTATATACATATATGCTTCCATTATCCATTTACATAAATAAGCTATGTATTTTTAATATCGCTCTCTATATTTTTCTTTTAAGTATAGTTACAATTATAATTGACCTAAATCATGTCATATCTATCTAAAATAAAGGTTTTAACAAAGACCTAATAGCAGATTTAGACCCTTCTCTTTGGGTTTCTAGATTATGTGTGGTACTCAACTATTTATTTCAGTATATGTAACCATACAAAATAATTAAGTATACCTGCTATCATTAGAATTATGTTGAATACATATGAAAATTTATTTCTAAGAACACAGCAGACTATTAAAAGGAGTTATAATTACTGATATATAAATCTTTCAGTTGAACTCATAATTTAACCACACCTTACTACAACATAATATCATATTATAAAAGAAATAAGAAGATAAAACTTAACAAAATATGCATACCAATTCTGGTAAGGAATATTTTCCACCCAACCTTGAGCTTAATCCACAACTCCCCCTAATAAAAGGCCAATTCCTCCAAAGTGTAGAAAACCTCTTGTCTAACTAGGATGTGCTTATTTAAGCTTTCTTTCCCTCAGCATGTTTCCATAACTATGTTTAGTTAATTTGGATGTTTTTTTCCCTTATCCTAGGCTTTACTTTTGTTTTTTCCACAAAAGCTTCTTTAAAACTAGCTTTTCCTCTTTCTATTTTTATTCTCACCTCTTCTCATTCACTTTCCACTTTAATGAGGAATTTATTATATTATTATCTCCCATATAATATTTTTATTTTATTTTATTTTTCTCCAAGGATTTTTGAAGAAATTTTGGGAAAGTCTTAGGAATCTAATCCATCCTCATGGATTTTGACTTCCTGGTCTCAATTTACTCTGTCTTTACCTCATGGTATTATTTCCACATTTATATATTAATTTCCACAAATAATATGTTTACATATTTATTTTTGAGGTCCCCCTAACCTTTATGTGTATTCTCTATTTATATAATGCCGAAAATAGGGATATTACATAGTCCCCCTCTAAAACAAAACATCGTCCTCGGTGTTTTCCAATCTCTCTGTTTCTTTCATTAACCTATAATGGTTAAGTTTCTTTCATCATAACTTCTCGCTCCCTAGTATATTGCTCAGGTGTGAAGTGCTTCCACTGCACTTATAACCGCTATTGTTTTATCTGGATGAGAGATCCATTCAGTTTCCCCTATATCACAATCAAATCAAGTGAGTAGATTCATGTACAATTTTTTTTTTCAATATTGAATTATGAACCAAAATTTTATAGGATGACTTAGAGTGATTTTATACTCTCACTCTGATCCTCATGACACCAAAATTTTAAGATGATTCTCAGCAAAATCATATGCATGCAATATCATCTTTGTAGATTCTTGCATTACTCTTCTGATCAGTTGAATTTACTAAATACTTTGGGTCTTTCTACAATCTGTTTCCACTTACTGTAGTACTTCTAGTATTAGAACCAGTTTGTTCTTCTGTTAATTTCCACTAAGTGGAATGTGGTTCTTGTTCTGACTTGTATCCTTGGATATCTGACACTTGTATTTTTATGTAATTTCTACTAATTACAGAAAGTATGCCCGACTCTTGATTTTTTCTAGCACACACGTGCCCATCATGTTTTACAACATTAGCTTTATTCTCTCTACTAATGCATCTATTGGAAGATGATAAGAAGTATGGAATTTTGGTTTTATCCTCATTCCTCCAAACAAGATTTTCCCCCAAAAGTATATATACTTTTGGCATCTCTATCAGAGAAAATCAACTTGGTGATTCCATGGAGTTAAAAAATCCTTTCCTGAATTCATTTTTTACTTAGAATGTGCAAACATTGGATTGGGTACATGGAAAATGTATTGTTTTAGTTAGAGTTTCCACTACTCTCATGATTTCATCATGTTGGTACTTTCTACTTGATAGTACTAAAATAAAATTCTTTGATACCACTTTCTTCTTCTATTGTTGGACAGAGAAATAATTTGATATATTAGTAGGATGCTGATGTTTTACCTTATCGTTTTGACATTTTAGGCACTGTGCCAAGTATTTTATTTCCTCCTTATTTCATCTCTAGTCACAGTGTAGTTTTGTTTAAAACTGTTATAATATTTTTATAGCTCGGATGACCTCTCTAAGGTTTCTAAGGGTATTCATCTAACATTTCATGGTTAAAATTTGGTACAGAATTTTATACTCTTTACTTGTAAGCATTTCAGTCTTTGATGATTTAGTATTTATCATACAATTTCATCTTGCTGAAGTTTTACCTTTTTAAGGTCTTGCAACAATGTTGCTTGCATTTTCCTCCCACTTGCAATTTTACCCCGCTATATGTATGTGTCAAAATTCGATGAGTATGTCCATTTACATATTGATAACTCGGTTTTCCCTTTGCTTCTATGTTTGATTTTTATATCAAATATTCTGAGGAATTTTAACCACTTTACTTCTCTGGTACTTCAGTTTATTTGAGTAAATGGATACTGATGATCTACTATCACTAACTTCACGTTTCTAATAGACACTATTTCCACATTTAATGTATTTATATCAGTAGCCAATTCTAATTCATAGACTGCATAACTTTATTCATGTTTATTTGAAATTCAAATTTTGAGATTCATAGACTATTTCTGCATTATTTTGCAGTAATATTTTTCTCAGCCTCTCTATACTGTTTTTTCTTCATATACACAACCACTTCTTAGTCGAATGAGCAATTTTTGATGTAGTATTAATTTTCTGTTTTAATTTTCCAATTAATTTGGTATTTAGTATTTCTACTATTGTTTAAAATTCTCATTTTTCTGCAATACAAAACTCTTTCTTCAATTTTATGACATTATTCGGAAATACTCATGATGGATTGTATTGCTAGTGTCTTATTGAATTGAATTGAATTCAATATTACATGTTTCTAATTTATCTCCAATCCCTCCTTAGAATTGTCATGTGAAACTCACATTGGTTTAGTCTTACAAATGGTTACAGTTCTCTAAGTAATTGCAACACCATATTATGATGTTCTTATCCCCTTTTCTGGAGTCTCTCCTAACATCTTATGTATATACTTAGGTTAACTTGTTCAAGTGTTTGAGTATAATATTTTTTATTAGGTACATGTTGTAATATCCCTATTTTTATGCTTTTTTTTAGACATTTTCAAATCATAAAGGTTAAGTGGGCCTAAAGGAAAAATATATGTGAGGAAATATTATTTTTTTAGTTAATAAATGTGAAATTTTAATTATTGTGCAAAGACTAGAGTAAATTGGAGACCACTATTTCAAGTCCATGAGGATTGAATTAAATCCAAAGCCTTTCCCAAAATCTTCAAAAATCCTTGGAGAAAATAAAACAAATAAAATATATTAGATTGGGGATAAAAATCTAAAAGATACCTTAGTAAAGTGGAAAGTTACTCAGAAGAGGTGAAATAAAACTAGAAAGAGGAAAAATCTAGTTTTAAAGAGCTTTTGTGGAAAAAACAAAAGTAAATCCTATGCTAAAGGAAAACAACATCCTGATTTAACTAGATGCAATTATGGAAACATGTTGAATGGAATGTAGGCTTAAATAAGTCATTCCTGGGTAGACAAGAGGGTTTCTACACTTTGGGGGAATTTATCTCTGCTCGGGGGGGGCTCTGGATGAAAGCTCAAGGTTTTGTAACAACTCTACTTACCCAAAAAAAGAAAAAATTTTAATTATAACCTTATACTACTTTTTTCATCATTGAATTATTTGAATTCCTTCACTATATAACATCTTATAGAATTTTCTTAAAAGTTTTACTTTCTATCGTTAGCCTCTACATTAAGATATAATTATTTTCATAACTTCGCCTATAATTACATCCATACTAACATAATCATATTCAGGTAATTCCTCCTTTAATTTATTGATAATTCACCTCATCTTCATGGAATTCATACATTTATGTCAATGTATATTAAAAACCTTTATAATAGTTTCCATTACTATTATCTTATCAAGTCTATGTACCTTTCCGCAACTCTTTTTATAACTTTATAGTTATATCAATGAATTTTATGAACTTTAATAATATTAAAGTTAAAGTTACCTATTAGGACATATACCGCTACATCCTAATTTTTTCTTATAATTATTTCCCTACATACTACCCTAGGTATCTCCATTCATAAGGAAATTATTAAGTTCACCTTATCTTATACAAGACTTATAGTAATTATCTTAACTCTTAGATAATTATTCGAATATGCATAACCATACATAAATGAATTTTAAGACCCAAATTTGATGCTCGTCTATTGATTTATGAATATATTGGGTTGTTTCTCAGTTTTATCACTCGTTTTCTTTCTCAAAGATTTTGTATTATGATTTTTACTCTCTGTCGAATTTACCCTCCACAATCCAGGTTTTCTCATTATTCATTATGGTATTACTGATTGATTCCTGTACGAATAGAATTTTATAGTTGAATTCGGAACTCAATTTCTAGAAATTGATATTGTTACAGTCACTATGTATGATGGTATTTAGTATGTTATGCTTTGTCTTCTCCTATATTTCAACATTTAATTAACTTCTCATCTCTTATATAAGTTATTTGTATTCAGCGTTCTTTTTATTCAGGCAAAGGTATTCAAACATGTTTCAAATTCATGAATATACTTGACCTTTATTTCATAGTTTACTTAACCCTCGTTTTACATCAGAAGATTTTGGTAATTCTGTTTCATTTTTCAATACCACCCATAGCATTGCTAATTGAAATTGAATTTGATTTCCGAATTCATTGTAACTAATTTTCCTAAATCTTTCACATTTACAATTTATTTATATTCTCTGTATATCACAGAATTGATGTAAGTAAGTGACTCTATCTTCGCTCGTTTACTGAGAGTCGACTTCAAAATTGCCAATTTATGGAATATATATTTTAACTCAGTTTCTATATATATATATATATATATATATTCTATTTCATAATTACTTATATTTTTGTTATATATGTTCACTCTGTTTGTCTTATAAATTTGTATAAAACGTTCACAATACTAATTATTAATTTATTTTATGTGAATACTTATGTTCTGTAAGTAATAACCATTTGGTTCATTTCCCATATTAACATAATGTCTTATTACACACGAAAACTCCTCTTTTCCTACTTCCGTATATTTCATGGATTTACATCAAATACCCAGTATATGTTTTCCACCCGCAACTCAGGTAATTCATTTTCTATAATTTTGATACTATTAAAAAATTCTAATTTCTGTCTCAACTCTCCATACTGACATACATGTTTGATTTTCTTGTTTCGTGTACAAAAGATATTTCACTGCCTCTAACTTGACGACTAAAGTATATTCATATATTAACGGATATTGATAATTTTCAATGTTTTGTGTATTTATTTTAATTTTCTGGTAGATATAATTCTAACCACTCTTTACGTGGATTTTCTATACAGGTATATCACATCTCGTAATTTACAACATAATTTATTCTGTCTTCTTTCTCAAAAGAATTGATAATAATTTTGTTTCCTTATATTTACAGTTTGGTCGTTAGCATTCACATAATTCAACCCAATGAATTCAATGATATTTATCCATGTATTCAATATGTAATTACAATGGAATTTCAGTCCATATAACTGTGACAGTGACAAATGACATTTTATATGACTATTAATACATATTTCTATTCTCATTTAATTGATGAATTTCCATCCAAGTTCTTTATATTGTTTCAACTACATGCATAACTTAGGCATAATTCCTAGTTGATTTTTGTATTTATAATTGTATTGTACACATATTGCCTCTATATGTAAAATAATATTACATTTCTTCTTTCAGCATAAGAATTAAATGTATGTATATTGATTTCTATGTTTATGAATTTGTACAGTATGAGTTTATGCACATAGTTTGTATAGAATATTTCATTCTTATTTTAATAATAAATCCCACTGTACATATCTCTCGTTCCTCATTGTTTACAGAAATAACTAATTATTTACGATCTCTCTCTCAACATATTTAGCATATTCTCCACTCCTAATGATGTATTTTATACCTGTAATATATTAATTTTTATAAACCTAACAGCAGATTTAAACCCTTCTCATT
This sequence comes from Pinus albicaulis, assembly GCA_034641835.2. Lineage (NCBI taxonomy): Eukaryota > Viridiplantae > Streptophyta > Pinopsida > Pinales > Pinaceae > Pinus > Pinus albicaulis. Next base: position 320,964,154 of record CM076570.1, on the reverse strand, counting down.
GGGTTTAGACATTCTAATTGTTGGTTAATTAATTTAACTAGTCTATGTAACTATACAGAAACTACAACTATACCTGCTATAGTGATGTTTCTATTAAATACATCAAACACTTCACCATCAAGGATAAAATAATTTATTATAAAAATTGATAATTCAGAAGACATAATTTTCCCCTTATCTTCCTAACTAGAACAAATTTACTCTTATCCAATCATCATCATAACAACAGAATAACAAGACATAATTTAATAATTTATAGGATATAATCATCATCGATTAAATGGGATGTACTACATATTATCTTGATCACATGGGCATATCAATTTCGTTAACAGGTGGAGGTCGGATCTCTCATCATTTGACGATTGAGATCAATTCGTACTCCTTCCCTCCATCGATCTTGACTAGGGTTTATTGTATTCGTTTTACTTCGTTTCATTCTTCATTTGGAATTTTATTTTCGAGGGTTTTAGCTCTGGTTTTATTCTGCAATTTTGGCAACATTAATGGCTTCCCTCTGCCTAACTTAACTCATAGTCTGAATCTCCCACTCAGGTAACCTCATGTACCCAATTACTTGGCTCAGCATTTTTTATTAACTTACAAAGTTCGTTTTTCATTTTTATAATGTATGCGTGGTTTTAGGGTTATATTCATTTTTCACATTTCTTTCACATTGATGAACAGAGGATGGTTTTATCAAGAATTGTTCACGGCAAACCCAGAAGGTAATATAGTTTCTCCATAATGCAGGTAAGTCATATAACTCCTCTCACAGCTACTACGTCTCCCTTCTTATGCGTTTGTTCCCAAATTTTTGTTTTCCTTCTTTGCATTATAAATTTTCCTTTTTGCAATTTATATCAACCATGATATGTAATGGCTGAAATCTATGTGTTTACTTTGCAATTTGTCTTCCAGAGCTTACAACGAGTGCACTGTTAAAATACATTTAACTTTTAGCCCCAAATTTCATACTTATCTATTAATTTATGAATTCATTTCGTTTTTTCTCAGTTTTATCACAATGTTGCTTTTCTAGAGATTTTGTATTACACTTTGACTCTTTGTCTTAGATTTACCCTTCAAAATCAAAGTTTTCTTATTATTCATTATGGGAATTGTAAATGCTTCCTATATGCATAAAATTTGATAGTTTGAATTCGGAATTAACTTTCCATAATTTGATATTGTTATAGTCACTATGTATTGTTATAGTGAGTATATTTTTCTCTGTATTCTCCTAAATTTTGACATTTAGTTAACTTCTCATCTCTGAAATACATTAATTTTACTCAGAATTATTTCGATTCACGCAGATATATTTGAGCTTATTCAACTTTCATAATATATTTAATATATTTTCCATAGTTTAATTAACCCTCATTTGTCCTCAAAGATTTTTCTTAATTATGTTTCTTTTTTTCCATACAACCCACCGCGTTGCTAAAACGAATTGTAATCAATTCATTGTAATGAATTTTCTAAATCCTTCATGTTTATAATATATTTATATTCTATTTATACCACGGAATTTTATTTAATGGTGTGACTCTATCTTCGCTAGTTTACTCAGAGTCGGCTTCTACATGTTAGATTTATGGAATATCTATATTTTAACTCAATTTCTCCATATGTATTATGTTGAATCATTTCTAGTATTTTTGTTATATATGATCACTCTGTTTGTCTTATAACTTTGTATAAAACGTTCAAAATACTAATTATTAATTTATTGTATGTGAACACTTCTATTCTGTAAGTAATAATCATTTTGTTAATTTTCCTAGATTAACATATTATTTTATTACACAAGAAAAATCTCCTTTCCTGCTTCAGTACAATTCATGGATTCGCATCAACCACCCAGTGTATGGTTTCTATTGTGGCTCATTTGCATTTACCTTTGAAATATTTTTCAAAACATCAAAAAATCATATATGTTAGAAAATGTAAATTTTGTATGTACAAAAAGAATTTTAATTTACATGTTGGTACATTAACATTACGTGATGAGATGTGAAGGTGGTTCGAGTCGGGCTCATTCACGTGCAGAACAGTTCAAAGGCTGGACCGAGGGCACATTCAGAACATTGCACACCGGTCAGAGTCGGGTCAGGCTCATTCGCAAGCTCCAGAGAGACTGGCACGGCAGAACACCAGATAAGCTTAGGAGGGGTTACACCATGGAGAAGAATAGACTAATTTCCCAAACATAGAGAAATGGTGTATTTCCCTTTTAAACTTCAGAGTTTTGGAGGAGGTGCAAAGGGAAAAAAATAAGTTCTAGATCAAAGCGCAGAACTGAAACAAAGAGATGGATGGCAGAGATCGTATGGCATATCGCATTCGGTAAAGGTTACAAGTTTGAAATATGGTTAAAATTGCGATATTGTGATGCAATGCAACCACATATCTCACTTCGCAAGTTTAAAGAGTTAGCGCTAAGGAATGTGTTAAAGGTTGTGATTTGCGGGCAGGCCCACCTCTCTTTTCCACGTCACCTCCCTCTCCCCGCATTTCGCACTTTGCAATTTTTAATGTTTACCTCCACCTCTCATAAACTAAATCCGTCGATTTGTGATTTGCGATATCCATGGGACCCATCCCTGCCATGTCACCTCCCTCTCCCCGCACTTCGCACTTTTCAAGATTTAGTGTTTACCTCCGCTGCTCATAAACTAAATCCGTCGATTTGTTATTTTCAATATCTTTGGGACCCATCCCTGCCACATCACCTCCCTCTCCCCGCATTTTGCACTTCACAAGTTTAAATGTTTACCTCCACTACTCATAAAATAAATCCACCAATTTTCGATTTGCGATACCCATGGGACCCATCCATGCCACGTCACATGCCTCTCCGCAAACTTTGCACTTCACAAGTTTTAGATCTTACCTTCCATTTCTCATAACAAATCCGTTGATTTGCGATTTGCGATTGGCCCAACCTCTGCTTTCCATGTCACTGTATGCCCATTGCACCTCGTGCAGTTTAACACTTACATCCCTTCTTTCATAATAAAATCCTCGATTTGTGATTTTTGGGCGGATGCGATGTGGTTTGAAAAGCGAACTCCAAAGGTTTTCAAATCTGGAGGTAAGGCTTTCCTTTTGTTAAATCACATCGGAGGAAGAAATGGAGGATTATAATGTAAAGTCGGTGAAACACTGAAATGCGATAGAAAGCGGAGGCGATGTGTTCTCCAAGGGTGAGTAGAATATAGTTTAATTCCAAGCCTGGCGGCGGTTGATGAAGAGAAGACAGAACGCTACTGGTGCACACAGAGGCATAGGCAGAGTCAGGTAGAAGAACATACAGTGGAACTTATTGTAAGCACGACAGTTGGGTCAAGTCGAGCACTGAGGCATTATTTTAGAACTGTGTGGCTATCACATCAGAACCATAAAGGAAACCTCAACGCTTCTGAGGGACGCATCAACAACAATCATATTTAGCAAAATGAATGATATTTGTAGTTTCAATTTGTTTTCTTGGTATGATTTCGTAAGTAATTTTAACAGTTTAGGTAGTCGAAGTAGTTTCAAGAAGTTCAGAATTTATGAACTATTTGGATGTATTTAAGTAGATAGAAATAAAGAAAAGGGGTTCCGATTTTTGGACCTCTGGATGGCTGTTAATTTGGTACTGAAAATTTTGAGAAATTAATGAGAGAAGATCAAGTTCCTACACCTCTTGATGTTGATATGACTTTCCAGTTTCGCTCTATGTTTATTCCTCTTTGAATGTAGTGAAGTAATGTAGTTGTGGGTCTCTTTTTACATCTTTAAGTAAGATTTAAACAATCCTTAATGTGCACTCCTTCACTCCATCTCTTCTCCCTTCACAAATTCTCTCTGAAACTTAAAAGTAATAGATTATGTGTTTACAACATATTATTTTGAGTTTCCCCTCTCTTCACAAACTCCTTATGAAAATTTAAAGTAATATATTTTTTGTTTACATCATATTATTTTGAGTTTCCTCTCTCTCTCTCCATTAATTTCCTCTTAAACTTAAAAGTGGTAGATTCTATGTTTTCAGCATATCATTTTGAGTTTCCCTTATAGTTCTTCTTTGTAACATCTTCGTTTCAACAAAAAAAATAACAATTATTGATGGAATTTCTACTATTCACATAAAATAATCTTCCATTGTTCATCACATTTTGACGAATATCATTTTTCAATATTTTTCGTTCATGTAATTTTAATCTTTCATGAACACATATACCCCTTTGGTGACTAAAATTCCAATTCTACAGTTTCAAGGAGACTCTATGTCTAGGAAAAATTCCATTTCATTTTTCATGGAAATTAATAGAGTACTAGTTAGATCCCCACTTAAGTATTATTTACCCATCCCGTTTCCATGTTAATTACTTGTTACATCTTCCAAGTTTATTCCTCTACAACTATATAGACAATTGTCTTAACTTTAATTAAAAGTTTATGAAATATATCTACTTTCCGAGATATGTATTGTCATAAGAGCACTTAACTTTTTAGGGTAAAAATGTGAAGTGGGGTTACACTTTTGTGAGAATCGAGGGCGAAAAACTCTTTTTCTCAACAATTTGGCCAAACTTTTATAAAAGTTCAACCGAACTGTTCGAGAGTTCGGCCGAACTTTTGAAATTATTTTGGCCAAACTCATTCGGCCATTTACATTGACGACGTACTGATGGCGTGGGCAAACATATTTTTGGTCGGATATGGTAAAACCAGCAACAAAATTTCGGTCGAACTAATAGTCTGGCCAAACTTTTAAAATAGTTCGGCCAAACTTGTTCTTATAAATATATCAGGCCGCAAACCTTAAAAGGTTTCGAGCGTATTACCATTGTCTGTTTGTTGTCTCGTGTCTGTCTATCTCATGTCTGTGTGTTTGTACAGGCAACGAGGTGAGATGTTGCTCTGTTGCACCACAATGACGAGGTGAGGTGTTGCTCTATTGCATGGCGATGACGAGGTGAGGTGTTGCTCTGTTTTGTTTGTAATTTTTTTTTGTTGATTTTTTTTTTGTTTGATTTTAATTTTAATTTTTCGCAGGGGATTGTTTGCTCTATTTGTTTGTAGGAAATTTGGTCTTCATCCTCCACAACGTCTTCAGCAATCTCTTGAATCATCTTCTCGTTGTAGCTTCATCCTCTTGTCGTATATGAATTTCTAGATATGTTATCCTTCTCCCAACCTCTATAGTTCCTCTATCTCTATCTCCATGTCTAGTTCCTCTATCTCTGTGTCCATGTCTGGCTTACACATTACAGATTACCGAATTTCCAAAAGAATCAAATTTTGGAAAAAAACGTAAAAATTACAGATTACCATGTTTCTATTTCCATCATTCATACCATCACAATTCATATTATTTTTTCAGATTCATAATTCATGTAGTCACAATTCTTATTATATATTCAGATTCATCATTCATAGAATAATTCATAAACAGATTCCAGAATTAAAATTCATTATTTATGAATATTAAATGGTTAAACATTTAACAAGAAATAATATTTATAGTACATTCCTGATATTAGGTTGTCACTGTCACTATGTTAATGCTCTCCAAACACCTAATATTAGGTTTTCACTATTACTATGTTAATTCTCTCCAAATGACTGATACTAGGTTTTCACTGTCACTATGTTAACGCTCTCCAAATTCATGTTATTGTTAGGTGCTTTCAGGCCTCAACCTCTTATAATTTGCAAAGGAAAGTGAAAAATGATGGTGTTTATGTTTAGGTATTTGTTTTATAGGGTTTAGGTTTACTTTATACGCTTGTGGTCCTCTCCACGATACTCTTTCCTGCCATGACCCCTTCCCTTTCTCATGCAAATTTTATTTTTTTATGTTTTTATTGGCAAAAATTTTCAACAAAGGACTTGTTTCATCATCTTGGGAATGGATCCATCAAATTTAAAATTGATTCCATTTGCAAGTAGAATTTCTAATACAGTTCAAGGATTCAAATATTCCAATTTGGTTTGGAACCTTACCTAGGTGATTACAGGATCTATGGCCTACTCTGATCCTTATAATATACACAGAACCTAGTGACTAAAATAGATATTAGCAAGTGTCTCATGCACTGTGCAGTTTGAACTATCACGTGCATGTCTGAGAATCTGTGACATGCTAGAATTGAATCTATGTCAAAAAATTTCACATTATAATTCATGACGTATATAAGTTTTATGTTTCATTCTTTGTTGAATTGTTTGATGTGTCACTTTGGCTTGGAGGGTTCATGCCTTACAGGCCCTTTGGAGGTTGCAGGTTTGTATAGCATGGATGTTGTGAGCCCTTACGATTTGTTGTATAGCATGGCTATTGTGGGCCCTAATAATTGGTTCTGCATTTAAATTTTTTTTGCATTATAAATTTTTTTCATACATTAGAATTAGGTGAGCTACATCCATTTCCCTCAGAAATGGCTAACTAGTGTTGTCATTTCTTCCACTGAAAAACATAATTTTGCAAGTAGAGAAAAAATATCTTCTTGTCAAATACAAATTGAGAAATGACTATTTAGATATCTATTTTCATTTCTTCCACTGAAATTTTCCATGGCCAGTTTCACCTATGTATGGTTCATTTTCATTACATGTTGAATACTTTGCCTTATAATCTGTACTTTTTCTCTCCTCCACATACCATCGGTCTGCCTCCATCTAAGTAGATTTTTCTTGAGTTAACTTATTTCAATTACAAATTACCAACAACCTATTCATTGGCCTTTTCTTTATTATTATTTTTTTTTAATTAGAATTTTTTTATTATTATTATTATTTTTAATTTAATAGTATTCCACTTAAAATTTGTAGTGCATCGGAAGAGACATACTATACAACCTTCCTAAATTAAAGGTCTCACTCTTTCATCATTAGTATAACCATTTTTTTCTTGTCTAGCCTTTTATTTTTTCCTAACAAAAATTTTGTTTTGATAATTGTTATAGATTTTTGTTAGGAAACAATAATTATAAATTCTTTTTGAAAAATATATTAATAATAAAGGCTGAACCTAGCTACATTCTTCAACATCTAAGAGACACAATTGTATTGTGATATTTTCCCTTCTTCCCAACTCAGTCCATCCTTCTAGAAAAATCCCTTTTAATGAATAAAATATATCCAAAGTGATCCACTAATATTTTTTCACCAACAACTATTCCATTTTGGACTTATGTATCTCAAAACCGTGCTCATTGAATTTATGCATCTATATCTTTAAACTACTCAACTATTTTATTTAATGGGGTCTATCACATTTCGAGAAAAACACATTAGCCATAAAAGTTTCCCATTGAAACCAAAAGTAATTTGATACAAAACATAGGTTTTAACCTTATATAGTTAATTGTTTCAAATAGATTCCTAATAAAATGAAAAATATTCAATGTAAAACATGCAATAACATATAATTGTGATATTTTCCCTTCTTTCAAACTTAGTCCATCCTTCTAGAAAAATCCCTTTAATTCAAAGTAGATATATCCATAGTGATCCACTGATATTTTTTCACCAACAACTATTCCATTTTTTACTTATATATCTCAAAACTATGCTCATTGAATTTATGCATCTATATCTTTAAACTACCCAATTATTTTATTACACCATAGGAATCATTTCGATATATCTCCCATTTTAATGGGGTCTATCACATTTCGAGAAAAACGCATTAGCCATAAAAGTTTCCCATTGAAACCAAAAGTGATTTGATACAAAACATAGGTTTTAACCTTATATAGTTAATTGTTTCAAATATATTCTTAATAAAATGAAAATTATTCAATGTAAAACACATGCATTAACATATAATTGTGATATTTTCCCTTCTTTCCAACTTAGTGGACATCCTTCTAGAAAAATCCCTTTTAATGAAGCAGATATATCCATAGTGATCCACTGATATTTTTTCACTAACAACTATTCCATTTTGGACTTATATATCTCAAAACTATGCTCATAGAATTTATGCATCTATATATTTAAACTACTCAACTATTTTATTACACCATAGGAATCATTTCAATATATCTCCCATTTTAATGGGGTCTATCACATTTCAATAAATACACATTAGCCATAAAAGTTTCCCATTGAAACCAAAAGTAATTTGATACAAAACATAGGTTTTAACACTATATAGTTAATTGTTTCAAATGTATTCTTAATAAAATGAAAAATATTCAATGTAAAACACATGCATTAACATATAATTGTGATATTTTCCCTTCTTTCCAACTTAGTCCATCCTTCTAGAAAAATCCCTTTTAATGAAGCAGATATATCCATAGTGATCCATTGAAATTTTTTCACCAAGAACTATTCCATTTTGGACTTATATATCTCAAAACTATGCTCATTGAATTTATGCATCTATATCTTTAAACTACTCAACTATTTTATTACACCATAGGAATAATTTCGATATATCTCCCATTTTAATGGGGTCTATCACATTTCGAGAAAAACACATTAGCCATAAAATTTTCTCATTGAAACCAAAATTAATTTGATACAAAACATAGGTTTTAAACTTATATAGTTAATTGTTTCAAATAGATTCTTAATAAAATGAAAAATATTCAATGTAAAACACATGAATTGACATATAATTCACTCGAGAAACCCATGATGAGAAGATCATTTTTTTTATTAGTATATTAATTTTTATACCATTAGACACACACACACACATGTATGTATGTATATATGTATCTATCCCACGACATTTATCAACTACCAATCCATTACCTTGGATCAGATAAAACTTTAGTTCTTTAACTGAAACTGTAGAACCATGGGGTAAACTACCATGAACTAGAAAAATGCTAAAAGAAAAAACCATGTGATGAAAACCATCATAAAGGAAGAATTTTGTTTTCCCAAAAACATTTTTTTGGGGCACTATCCCTAAACACCTGTGTGTGGGGGAATTTTCGTCTTTATGAAACCCTAAAGTGGGGGTCCTTTCCTCCCATTTTATTCCCACCACTATGCTTAGAAAAAGATATAGTGCATGGGGGTATTCACATAAATAATATAACACATACCAAACATCCAATAATTCTCCTTAATGTGACGATCAATGCTGCAATGGTTAGAATTATTTCTACCACCCTTGCATGGATGTGTAGTGGCTATTTTTTTCTTATCCTCCTATTTCCAATTCTTATTCCCCTCCTTCAAATATTCTTATAGACCCCACATATACTTAAGGAGTACATTTGGGCTCTTGGGAAAGATATCCAATAATATGACCATATTTTTTAACTTAGTACATTCTTATACACCCTTATGTCTACGTAAAGTAGTGTGAGTGATTGCACGGGTCCTCTACACACTTTATAGGGTATAATTGGGACAGGTAATGTTAAATTCTACAATTTCTATAGGCATAGTCTGTAAAGGGCCAGGTAGCCTCTGGATCTCATCTTTTATGAAATGTGACATATCCAGTAAATGCCCCTATAGTCAATCTCTAGAATAGATCTAAATAGAAGTTCTTCATTTTAATATCCATAAACCACAACCACTTTAATGGATCTTAATAATCTAGATTGACATGGTTGTATTTTATTAATGTACCTAAATTTACACCATCCATGTTGCTTTATTCTTGTAAAATGTTAAAAGTGGAGTGTATTAATGTACCTAAATTAACACCTTCCATGTTGCTTTATTCTTTTAAAATGTTAAAAGTGGAGTGTTTTATGATGTAATGGATATAAATAATCTAAATTGGCATGGCTATAGTGATATGATGATAGTGTAGGTTGATGTTGAAGTTGTAAAATTCTTGTACATATCAATTATTATAAATTATTAAACAATTTGATAAGTGCTAAATCATACTTCTTATTAAGGACATAACTAATTTATGATGATAGTGTAGGTTGATGTTGAAGTTGTAAAATTCTTGTACATATCAAGGATGAATGATAGTACAAGCCAAAAATGACATTATTATAAATTATTAAACAATTTGATAAGTGCTAAATCATACTTCTTATTAAGGACATAACTAATTTGTCATAACAGAACTGTGATATATAAGCACAGTCTTCAATTCTATTGTTTTGTAGGTAAAGTATTATCTTCACATTAAAGCATTTTATAAGGTTACTCTAAAACTAAAGAATTTCTCCCATTAATTAAAGACAAACTTTAAAGCCTAAAAACTAAACCTAAAGTGGCTGAACTTCCATAGGATTTTAGTATGTCTGTTGAGTGTTAACTTCTACAAGGCTCTATAGGCAGAGTCTGTAAAGGGTCAGGTAGTGTTAACTTCTATAAGTTTTAAAGGCAGAGTCTGTAAAGGGCCAGGTAGCCTCTGGATCTCATCCTTTTTGAAAGATGACATATCTAGTAAATGCCCCTACAGTCAATCTCTGGAACAGATCTAAATAGAAGTTCTTCATTTTAATATCCATAAACCACAACCACTTTAAGGCAAATTGTGAATATATGTCATTTCTCCCATAAATTCTTAGGCAAAGTTTTTAGAGCATGTGTCATGTTGGATTTCTCCCATTAACTTTAAAGCATGTTTTTAGTAAGTGCATAAAATAATTTTGCAAACCATGTAAATTTCATTTCTCACACAAACTAAATTCTTTCTCTCATTAATTCAAGAGAAACTTGAAGGCCTAAAAATTGAACCTAAAGTGGCTAAACTCTCATAGGATTTTGAACTTCCATAGGATTTTAGTCTATCGGTTGAGTGTTAACTTCTACAAGTTCTAAAGACAGAGTCTGCAAAGGGCCAGGTAGCCTCTGGATCTCATATTTTCTCAAATGTGACATATTCGGTAAATGCTCCTACAGTCAATCTCTAGAACAGAAATAGAAGTTCTTCATTTTAATATCCATAAACCACTACCACTCTAAGACAAACCTTGTACATGTGTCATTTCTCCCTTCTCCCATAAAATTTTAGGCAAACTTTAAGGCATGTGTCATTTCTATTTCATTTCTCCCACAAACTCATAAAGGTGTGACTTTTGACATAACTAGTTGTTTTAGTAAGTGCATAAAATAATTTTGCAAACCAGGTAAATTTCATTTCTCCCACAAACTAAAGGCTTCCTCCCATTAATTCAAGGCAAAATTTAAGGCCTAAAAACTGAACCTAAAGTGGTTGAACTCTCATAGGATAGTATCCCCCAAAATCAAGTCTTTCCCCCATTAACTCAAGGCAAAATTTAAGGCCTAAAAACTGAATTTTGTTTTAGTAAGTGCATAAAATAATTTTGCAAACCATGTAAATGTCATTTCTCCCAAAAACTAAAAGCTTCCTCCCATTAATTCAAGGCAAAATTTAAAGCCTAAAAATTGAACTTAAAGTGGTTGAACTCTCATAGGATAGCATCCCCAAACTCAAGGTTTTCCCCCATTAATTCAAGGCAAACTTTAAGGCCTAAAAACTGAACCTAATGTGGGTGAACTTCCATAGTATTTTAGTTTATTGGTTGAGTCTTAACTTCTACAAGTTCTAAAGCAGTTTGTAAAGGGCTAGGTAGCCTCTGGATCTCATCCTTTCTTAAGGCATGTTATTGAACTAGATGTGATTTATGCCATAAATTTTAAGGCAAACTTTCATGCAAACCATGCATGAACCATGTATATGTGTCATAAATCTCCCTTAAACTCTAGGCAATGCAATCTTTAATGCATCTCATTTCTATTGTGAATTCTACCATAAAATTTAAGTCAAACTTTAAGATAAACCATGCACATGTCATTTATCTCATGCACATGTGTCATTTCTCCCATGCATTTGTAATAAATGTCAATTTAGTATATTTTTATTGAATTTGTTTTTTTTTCAGGGATAAAAAAATCCACTAAATATGGTTGAAAAATGGAAATTATGCATAGATGTTTCTTGCTATCCCAATCCAGGGAAAGCAGTGATTACATATGTGCTTTCCAATATTGCGACTAGCAAAGTCGTCCAAAGGAAAATGAATATACCGGGAAGAACAACAAACAATGAGGCATATTATATTGGATTGATAGAAGGCTTGGGAACAACTATGGAGTATGGATCAAATGGAATTGTAGTTTTCACCAATTCTGAACTTGTGTGCAACCAGATGAATGGCGTGTACCAAGTTAAGAAGGAGAGGCTAAAAGAACTGCATGGAATAGCAAACAATATTGTTAGCCAATTTCAATTTTTTAGTATAAGGCATTGTACAAATGTGAATAAGATGTCTGTTGATCTATTGCATGGGACAATACCAATTCAGGATTCATATATCAAAGATGAATTAATAGATGAATTAGAGTTATACGGGGCAATGCCAATGCAAGATTCATCTCTCAAAGATGAATTGGTTTTGAGACGCTCTTTTTCAAAAATTCAAGATTCATTTCTCAAAGATGAATTAGTTTTGAGACGCTCTTCTTCAAAAATTCAAGATTCATCTCTCAAAGATGAATTAGTGTTGAGACGCTCTCCTTCAAAATTTATTGATGGACATTGTAACATATCTTGGATATGTGTGTGTTTTGTACTTATAAATGCATATTTTTTAATGATCATGTGTTTTTTTCAACTATATACCAAGTGTGCTCCCACCACACAATGTAAAGCGCAACTTGGTGAAATTCACATTTGCGACAAGTGGTGAACTTCACATTTTAATAAAATTAAAATGCAAGGACTTCAAAAAATATTTGTTTAAATGGAGTTTCATGCTTCTTTTTTAATGATTGTGTTTTTTTCAATTTTATACCAAGTGTGCTCCCACCATGTAAAGTACAATTTGGTGAACTTAACATTTTTATAATTTTTTTTGCTTAAATTGAGTTTCACACATCAATTAGTGCTTTGGAGGTTGTGTTTTACATAATTTGTGTACACTAAATTACATTAATTTTCTGAAATTTATTTTGAATTTATTTTAAATAGTAATTTAAAAAAATAATTGTAAATGTCCACTGTAGATATATATATCATGGAGGATGAACGACAAAGATCAACAGAATCCCATATCTCTACGAGAGAGGGGGATCAGGGATTGAGGTATGTTCATGGTATTTAAATATAATCTTAAATCTCCATACATATACATACATGTGTGTACATATGGAACTAATTTTTTATCAATTTTGTGAGTTAAATTAGTTGTTAATAAGCTTAATTTTTTATTTTTTAGGAGCCAAGAGGAGAAGGGTGTATATTCCATCAATGGAGCATGTCCATGGTTCACGCAATCGTGGTATGGTTCACGTGATTTAATCAATGAATATGTACATGTATTTATATGTATGAATGTATTTTTGAATTAATTATAATTCATATTTGTTTATGAAGCTTCTCTCTTGTCTCGTGAGGTTGGTGGTGGTTCAGATTCCCTTAGAGGGTCATCAATAAGAGCTAGCGAATTGCGTGAAGGTGGTGATATGTATTCCCCCAGAGGCCAATCAACGGATGGTCATGTTGGTTCTCAACCAATCGTTGGTCATGTTGGTTCTCAGCAAGGTCATTCTAGTTCTCAAGAGTCTCGGGGTGGGCAAGATGCTAGCCAACCACATCGAGGTGGCCATCAATTTGAATATTTTTTTCATTCAATTTGTACAAATTTGTTTACATGTGTTTTTTTAATATACAAAATTTTATATATTGATGCAGAGGTTGAAAATGATGCTCCAAATGTTGCTCAAAAAAGAGGTGGGATAGAACACTACATTCAAGAAAAAGGTTGTCCACCAACCACAACTTATCCAGCGGACATTTCCGATATACCTTGGGAAACAATCATGCAGCAATGCACCTTAGAAAGGTGTCAACATCTTCATTCAAAATTGAAGAGAGATCGTGTGGCTTTGACTCTACCTGCTAAGAGTCGACAAAGCTTGGAAATAGTTACACACTCTTTAGGCGAACGAGTAGATGTGTACCGAAAGCTTGGGCCAACCACTGATACTTTTTTAGAATTCATGAGAAAAAGAAAGAAAACAGTGATGGGTCCTAATAAATGGGAGGTTGTTAAAAAAAGAGTTATAACAGCAATGGCTGATTCTATGTTTAATTTCGAAGAAGGGCCAAAAAGAAATATTTTGAAGGTGCAACATTTCAAGCACCCTCATATAGCTCACTATTTGTATGATAAACACCTTGCGGCCTATGGAAGACTCCCATGGAATGATGAAGTTCTGCTTTATTTTGAAAATTTATTTTATGCAGAATTATTTTTGCAAATGAAACCCAATTATAATGACCTTCCCCCTGAATTTTTTGGTCCTGGGAAAGGTCGATTGTGTGACCGTAGGGGCGCTAGGCGTGATGTTGAGTTTCCTCTCCTTGAGCCACCATTGGTTAGTCGACCTTTTCGTGTCGAAAATTTGCAGTCAGAGATGGAAGCCACTTATCAAATTAGTCAAGAAGCAAGGGATGCCATCATTGACAATGTTCACAATGGATTGGGTGGAGTCAATGTTTGTCTGAATCGACATGAAAGAGCACATGAGAATGCACGCGCTAATTTTGTGTGTTATACGGATGAAGAGATTGACAACATGAGTGTTTAAAATCTCAAAAAGTATGCAAAGAATTGTTGCAATGGTTAGTAGGACCTAATTGTTCATGAGGAAGAGGGCATGGGAATGGTATGTGTTAATGGTTAGGGTTAAATTATTTTAACAAATGTACAATTTGTAATAAATACATATATACATACATTTGTTTGTATACATTAATCTAACAAAAATGTATCATTATATGTTAACACAATTTGCAGTTGTCATGCTTGATGAATGAAGAAAATGTTAATATCACGGTTGGAGCCTCTGGTTCAAACAATAAAGATGGGTCTCACCACCAATCATACAATCAAGATGGTTCTCACCATCAAGATATGTTGGAAAATGTTAATGTTTTTTAAGTAAACATGATGATGTACAATTATTTTTTATCTATTATTATATATATCAAAACATGATGGGATATTTTTAAAATAAATAATTGTGCACACATGTACATGTACATATACATAATAAAATTTTTTAACCTATTATGATTACATATGATGTTTTTGGGATGGCGGTAGCTTCTTCTTCCTTAGGAGATGTACCTTCTACTTCATTAGGAGATGTACCAAATCCACAATCACAAGTATTGAAATATTTTCACTTTTAAAACTTATGTTTTTAAGTTATATATTCCACCTCAAAAAGTTCCATTATATAATGAGATATATCTATATCTTGAGTTATTTTAAATTTTTTGAATTTTAGGTTTTCGGAGAATTTCTTTCTGAACCACTTTTAGGAAATGTGCCAAATCCACGAGCACAAATATTTAATTTTTCACTTAAATATATATATATATGTTTTTAAGTTATAAGTTATAAATTGAAGTTTAAAATTTTTATTATAAATTGAGAGCTAGAGATTTTGAGTTATTTTAAATTTTTTGAATTTTAGGTTTTTGGAGATTTTCTTTTGGAGCCTCTCTTAGGAGATGCGCCAAATCCACCAACAGAAGTATTTAATTTTTCACTTAAATATATGTTTTTAAGTTATAATTATAAATTGAATTTTAAAAGTTTTATTATAAATTGAGATCTAGATCTTCAGTTATTTTATACTTTTAAATTTTTTGAATTTTAGGTTTCTATAGAGGATTTCTTTTCTCCACAGACTCTAGCGATGGAGATAGGAACATCCACACCATTTCAACCATTTTAACAAGTTGATTAACTTTTTTTTTAATATTATTGAAAATAAGTTTATATATGCATTTTCATTTGAAAATTTTTAGTGTGTATATATATATATATATAACTGTACATGTATATTGTACAGTTTACTTCTGGAGATGTTCCTGTGGGGGAAGTTGTAGTGGACGAGCAACAAATGGAGAGGGAACCTCATGAGGTATTGCATGCTTTTTTTTTACATTTTGTTTTTTACATGAAGTTCTATATATTCTCACTCAGTTTTAAAACATCAAATTTTAATGTTTGTACACATTGTGTACAGGTTCCCCATGCTTCGCAGGATAGCTCAAAGATTGTGACTTTGCTGGGAAAGACACTACATCCATATGTATTTGATGGATGATGCACATGCACACATGCAAAATTATATTTTCAATAGATTTAGTCTTAAATTTACTTTTTAATATATAGTCTTATCTAGATGCAATCATATATAACTTGATACTTGATACTTGTGAGATCTATAAATTTTGGACATATTTTATGTGAACTACATTTGGTACATGTGAATGTGATATATAATGTTTTTAAAGCTTAATTTTTGGATGGTTGAACTACATTTGGCATGTGAAGTAATGTTACAGTGTTATATATAATTTGTTTTGTTTTTAAAACTCAAGTTTTGGATGGTTGAACTACATTTAGCATATGATGTGAAGTAATGTTGTGTTAAATAAATTTTTTTTTGAAGTGTTATGGTTTAACTACATTTGGCATATGAAGTAATGTTACTCGATTCTTGATACTTGTGATCTATAATGTTTTTTTTTTTAACTCAAGTTTTGATACTTGTGATCTACAATGTTTTGTTTTTAAAACTCAAGTTTTGGATGGTTGAACTACATTTGGCATGTGAAGTAATGTTGTGTTATAATTTTTTTTGTTTTTAAAAATTAATTTTTGGATGGTTGAACTATATTTGGCATGTGAAGTAATGTTGTGATCTATATTAATGGTTTTCTTTTGAAAAACTCAAGTTTTGGATGGTTGAACTACATTTGGCATGTGAAGTAATGTTGTGATCTATATTAATGTTTTTCTTTTGAACTAAATTTGGCATGTAAAGTAATGTTGTGATCTATAATGTTTTGTTAAATTAAAACTTAAGTTTTGGATGGTTTATCTACATTTGGCATGTGATATAATGTTAAATTGTTTTATTGGATATTTGAACTACAATTGGCATGGCATGTGAAGTAAGGTTGTGATATAATCAAAAAGTTTTTAAAACTCAAGTTTTGGATGGTTAAAATACATTTAGCATGTGATTATGATATTATGTTTTGTTTTTAAAATTCACGTTGTCATTTTCCAAAAAAAAAAAAAAAAATCACCTGAATATATGTACATGTAGAAATGATTTTACACATGTTTGATATATATGTTAAAATGATTTAAGTACAATACATATTAATGTAGGGCTAGAGGCATGAGGGGTAGGGGTAGGGGAGAAATTCAGCCCCATTCAAGTGGAGGGGAACCTCAATGAAGGATCCTCACTTCATACCTTATGATTTTAAGCCCTGGGGGGACCAAGTTAGGGCTAGGATTGTTTCACTAAATTGGTGTAAAATAGAATTCCAAGTGGAGTCCAAGATAATAGACCACCCTTTGAAAATTCTACAATTAAATTCTTTCCATATTCCCTAGACGAGAAATTGGTGATAGGATCCATATGTGGTTTAGAACCAAATTAGAGAAAGCTTGAAATCACCACATGATTACGGTGCATGATATATTCAGGGGATCTGTATTTTTCTCATTAAGAAATCAAATAATCTATCCTATAATCTCCAAGAGAAGGTGTAACTGTTGAACAAGTGATCTATATTTTCTTAGTGCTAAATACATAGATGACATTGAGATGGGTTTTGATAATTGTGTTATTGGATACTATCCAACATTAAAGGATTTTAATGTATTAAAAGCCAAAGAAAAATGGATTATTTGTCCACAATTTTTGTTTCCAGATCTTATCTGATACCTCTTCTTGTGGCAATTTGAGATGGCCTGCTTCTAATTACCAAACTTCGCTGACAAAAAAAACAACTTTGAATTTGTACCCCCAAGTAATTTATCCTCTTGATTAGAGATAGGGATCCTTTGTTTTTGCATATTTTTCTAAAACAATTTCCAAAGTATTATGTCTAGCTTACAGAGCAAGTTCTCAGTCAAGACCCAATTGCGTCAGCTCAGATTAGTGTCCCCTTCTATCCAGTAATTGATAATTGTGACTCTTCCTTGGGTTTTCATACGTTGGATTAGCTTTTCTAACTCAATTTAGTCCCCCATTTTGGGTATTTTTTGCTAGGAGTCAGCCCAGAACATAGCTTTGCATCTATTTTTTAATCTCCCAAAAGTAGTGATTTTGTATCAAATTTATTATTATTTTCCTAGACTCCAAATCGATGAACTGGGGGTCGTCATGTTTAGTTTGATCATATTTTGTTGCCTGTTTTGGGGGGAATGCTTGTGTTTCCATATTATTTTCCAAATAACCTTTCCCACTTGGTGCCATCTCCACCAGATATTTTCACCCAATATAATTTCCATTACAGTTGGAAAACACAATCCCAGTCCCCCTCAAGCTTTGGGCAGCATAATTTTTCCCACACCACTAAACACCACTTTTTTTCTAATCATGATCCTCCCTGTTAGTGTCAGAATATGCATTCTACCATTAGTGATTAATAGCATTCCTTTCATTTTCATTTTAGGTGTCTCACTCCGAAATTTTTATATCATTCCATTAGGTCATGCTAAAAAATCTTTCACTGATGCTAGCTTTCCTCAATAAAAATCCATTCCCCTTCAGAGAACCATATTTGCTAACTCACTCCCATGTCTCCTTGAGCATAATAATACCTATGAAAATGCTCATTTCACCATGTCTTGTCTCAGTTAAATTCAGTCATGGAGATCAGGTCTTAAAGTCTCATTAGGTCATTAGGGTTTTTGTTTTTCAAGGTCCAAAATTCATTACCCCATCCAAATAAAGTCAGCAACCATACGAGAGTGACTCAAACACATTTTATCTTCCTTTATAGAAGATCATCACTTTGTAACTATTATGTTTTTCAAGTTGTAATGATTTCAATGATTTTTATATCAAAATTTTATTTTGATATAAAATCAAAAATGTTATTTATTTTTTATTTTTCAAATGTAATTTTAAGTTTTTATATGTAATAAGTTATTCCCTAGCTGCCAATTCAATCACTCTTGCCAAAATTAAGAAAATAAAGTCAAGCTCCATTAGCTAAATCAACCTGCAAAGCCAAAAAGTCAGAAAGGTCAAAGAGTATCAGTGTCAAAATTTGAGAAGAAAAAGTGAACATAAGGAAAGTGGGTAATTCAAATTATAAATCAAATCCAATAGATTATAAAGCCATTCAAAACCTCAAAAAAAAGTCCATTTGTTTCATTCATCCTTCATCAATCCTCAACAAAGAAGAAAATTCACATTTTCAAAGAGCAACCAAGCAAATTTTCAGGTCGTTGCGCATTTGAGATAGTCGTTGTGCGTTTGAGGGAGTCCTGTGCATTTGCCCAAATTTCTCAAACCATTTTGCAATGGATGCTGGGCGTTTGCAAGTTTGCTGCGTGTTTTCTCAGGATGTTGCACGTTCGCCCAGAAAGATCAAAAAACCCTCTTACAGCCTCTACTCCATCAGTTAATGACAAATCTCTGCACAGGTTTTCTTCAAAGCTCCATTTATCAGTGGGTAAACCCTAGCATCATCTCATTGATATATTTTGAGCTTTATAATCATTTGAAGCTTTTCCTAAAGGAAGAAACCCTAGTTCTCATTTTTCTAATCCCTAAACTGTTATATATTTCCCTTCCCATCCCCATATATATTTTTCCATATCCCCATTCCCTAAAGCAATACCATTCCTAATACCTATAACCTAGGTTCCCTTCACATTCCCATTCCCTCCATCTCCCAAAACACTTCCTTTCACTTCACATTTACTTCAGTTCATTCCATCTACATCAATTATGGCTGAAGAGGAGAACAGAATTAATAGTGAGGAACAAAGACCGAAGAAATATCCATATAAAAAGGGAGGGAAATTCATTATGCATGAACCAGAAACCACTATAGATCTTATGGCATCTCCCCTCACTGTGTCATGCTTTAAGCATGTAGGTTGTTTTAAATTTTGTGAGAAAGTGAAAAAGATCCAATATCATCCTATCTTGACAAGATTGTTTATTTATAATCTTCATGATAGATAGGTCACTCTTGTCGGGATTAATTTCACTATGTCCACTAATATCATTGCAGCTACTATAGGGATCCAAAATGTAGGAGAAATATGGTTTAAACAAGGAAACCTCAATCATTATTACTATGAGCCATATCTTAAACCAAGGTACAAGGATGACAAAAAGACAATTTTTCTTTTCTCTCATCTCCTTGACAGATATGTCCCCACGATGAAAATCATCATGAAATACTCCATCTATGAGGGAAGGTTTTATAGACTCTATTCCTATCATATCTGACTCCTCATGCACTTCACTAGAGTCAAAATGCTTCACATACCCTATTATCTCTCCCGTATTTTTGACAAAATGGCATTTATTGCCTAAAAGAAAGATTATGATCATCAAATGCAGAGTATTTTCCACCACTCTCTCATCAAAATTATAGTTATGCATAAAATTGATCAATTGAACATTACATGGGACACCTTCATATCCAATGAGATTTTTACCACCCCACCTAGTCGGCATGGCACGAATGTCCCTTCATCATCTCATCCTCATGCATCTATCCCTCCATCTCAACCTATTGTTCATACATCATTACCAAGTCAACTTCATTCACCTCATATTAACCCTTCTTCTTCACCTTTTTATAACTATACATCATCATCACATCATGATTCAAAGTCATCAAGCAGTGAGGAAGATATTGAGGAAACATGGGCTGGTTTGGCTGAGTTTGAGCCATTTCCCAAAAATTACCAAAGAGGCTATAGGCATGTGTTTGCTTCACTTGGAGTGAAATTGGCCATGCCTTCTTCATCAACACAACAGGTAAATAAAGGTAAGGAACAAGTGATAGAGCCAAACATTTATGATAAGGAGGGTAGTCATGAGACAGAGCAAGAACTTCAGTTGATTGACTTAAGTGAAGGAGATGAAGACAAAATCACCAATGCATTAATTAAAGGCAAAGAGGAAAATATTAATGAACTTCAGACTAATATTTAGAGGGCCAAATATGTGATTTACTTCCTTAAACAAGAAAATCAGCAGTTGAAGACTAAGAAGACCATCAATGAGGTAACATGCATCAAAGCACAAAGAGAGGTAGAAAAGGCTAAAGCCTTGCTTGAGGAAAAATTGGAAAGGTTTGGTGAACCTGATGATGAGGATCAGCCTCCAAGACAGAGACCAAGGACTAGAGGGCTGAAAATAGCTCTAGCCCTAGAGAGACAAAGGGATGTTGAGCTAGCAGACTAGCTTACCTTAAATGAAAAGCTTGCCCTAGATATCAATGAAAACAAATAAGCATGGCTTGATAGGGCCAACCAACACTTGGAGAATCTCTTGGCCAAGGCTCAAAAAGACAATAACATTCAAAGAAAGATGGAAAATCATTATGCCATGAGGAACAAAATTGCAAGGGCCAAGCTCAAATGATCCCATGCAAAAATTCAAGCTTTGACCAAGCAAGAGAAGAAAGAGAAGTTTGACATACTTTCTGAGGTGTCACTTCATGATTCAAACATCAAATTATCAAGTACCCTCACAATTTGACAAGTTTTGGCAAAATTTTTCATTTTATAAAATTCAGTGTTTTTCTTTATTTTTTCACACAAAAACTTTCCTAAACACTTAGCGACCTAGATGCTACGCACTTTTTTGGGAACTCCAAATGAAAAATGGCCACTACCATCAGGTTTTTATTGATGAGAAAATCAACCCTATAAAGTTTCTGAGTTTTTTGAGGAGAACTGGTCCATCGAAAGCTCAAAAAACCATCAACATTTCATGTTTCTACCTCTAAATCTGCCTGGTCACTGTGCATTTACCAGTCTTGGGAGAACAGGTTCTTGACATGGAAAATGAGCACCATTTTGAAAAAATGAGGTATTTTTTGAAAATATACTCAAAGGTCTTTCCAATGAGCTATAATGGAGCTGATTTGGACTTTGGGAAGGCACTCAAAATCAGCCTTGAATAGAGGTCAATTTTTCTTCCTGGACGCTACGTGTTTCACAAGAAAAATGTATTTTACACAGTCTTCAAAAAATTTTGAAGTTTCACTCCAATTTGACTTTTACTATTTAGGAATGAGGAATTCACTTATGTAAATGGTCAATATGAATGTAAATATCATGTTTTTACTTTTACATAGGGTAAATACATTAGGTAAGTCAACCATTTGAGGTGTAATAAATCAGTTCATTAGAGATAGGAATGAGTCACTTTTCTCATCCTACACTCTAGCTATCAGTTCATATTTTTATGTAATATCTTCCTCATCTCATGAATTCGACCCCTATGGATGAGTGGAGGTGGTTTTTAGGTCTATTTAGCTCAGATATTCACAGGAGTCAAGGGTTGGAATCAGTTTGAATGCTATCGTATTGATCAAGAACCAGTTTGGCCTGGATAATAATGAAAAATTGCAGCTATTTCCTTGGGATTCATGTGGTATGAATGTTTGGCATAGTTTTTTCTCTATGATCATTTGTATGAATGTTTTGTAAGCTCATAAACATTTCATGTCTATTATATGATAAATTTCAAGTTGATAGGCAGAATACATGTTTTTCATGCTTTGTTTTGGGAAATTTTCATAATTTATCCATTTTCTTTAGTTTAGGAAGAATTCATCTCCTATTCTCTTCCTAGCTCCTCAT
The DNA here is from genome assembly GCA_034641835.2 of Pinus albicaulis. Classification (NCBI taxonomy): domain Eukaryota; kingdom Viridiplantae; phylum Streptophyta; class Pinopsida; order Pinales; family Pinaceae; genus Pinus; species Pinus albicaulis. Next base: position 320,941,523 of record CM076570.1, on the reverse strand, counting down.
CAGTCTTAAATCATCTCACTAAAACACCTTTAAGTGTTGAGCCTTCTACCTACCTTGCCCCATTGAATGGACTGCAATTCCATCTCAATTTCCCTAACCTAGTCCCCTTGACCTAATCCTCATTCAGTGAGCCCAACCCCAATCAAAACAAATCAAACCCTTCTACATTTCTTAGCTAGCCTAAAATATTGTTCATCCAACCCTCTTGGTTGTTATTGTTGTGGAGAGAGCCCTCTTCGACTTGGTAGGGCTAGATACCAAGTCAAAATCTTGGTTTGTGGTTACCTCTATTGGTATTCCTTCCTCAATCTTGGGAATCTGGTGGAGTGATAACACTCCCTATAGGAAATATCTTTGAATTCTAAAATATTATCATAGAATAGATGTTAGTGTCATTATTATATGAAAACAAATATAAAGGAAGAGCTTGAAGGATTTCCTTCAGTAATATTAATTTTCCAGAAATATTCAAAGAATAAAAGGTCCAACTCTCCAATTTGATATGAAATTTTGTAAGAAGTTCCTCCCACTAACTCCATTTGAGAGAGATTTCCACCAAGGAAGAGCCTAGATATTTTGAAGGAAGCTTACATATTTGGATCCCCAAGACTTGTGCCACATGTCATTGGACAATCATAGGTGTATTAAAAAAGAAAACATGAGACTTGTTTCTATTTATTTCCATTCATAAGGTTGCAGTAAACTAATATAAAATATTTTTGAAGCCATGTGCTTCCTGCATTGTAGGTATTCCCATACCCATAGTATTGTCTACAAATTTTTTGTGGGTTAGAGAGAAATTTTCCACATAGTGTTGAAGTCCAGTTAATGTGTCTTCTAATGTGGTTAACTTTAACGAATGCCCCAATCCTTCAACTGCCAAAATAAATAGGAAAGGTGATAGTGGGTCGCCTTACCTAATCCCTTGAGAAGAGAATAAGGGTCAATATGGAGAGCCATTAGCCAATATCAAGAAAAAGGCCATAGAAATGAGATTGAAAATCCATTTGATCTATTCCTCTACAAAACCATAGGCATGAAGGATGCTACACAAAAACTTCTAGTTCATCTTGCCATAAGCTTTAGATAGATCCAATTTTATCATCATTCTATGCTTCAAAGAATGAATCGATTCACATTCCACCATGATCCCATCCAAAATTTGTCTCCCCTATACGAAACATGTATGTTATGGAGAGATGATCTTAAGAAGGAATAGATAGAGTCTATTTGCTATTATCTTGGTTATTACTTTGTAAATCACATTGCATAGGGAAATGGGTTTACAGCCGTTAGAGTCCTCCACATTTTCCTTCTTGGTACCAAAGTTAGGAAAGTGGTATCTAAGGCTCTAAGAATAGAATGTCAAGACTATATAGATTCCTTAAAAACTTTTCATACATCTTCCCCAAGGATTGACCAACATGATTGGAAAAAATAAATAGTGAATCCATCCAGCCCTGGAGCTTTATTATGAGGCATTGTCTTGACCATAGATTCCACCTATTCATAAGAGATCTTCTTGAGTAAAGATTTGTTTTTTTCTGTAGTTATAATCCATGGAATATGCATGGTTATGTATTGGATGGCCCTTGTTCGATTTCCAATGGGCTTAGATAAAAATTTATGGAAAAAATGGGCCAATTACAGTGATATCTCCTAGTGGGTCTCCAATTTCCTTCCTTCAAAATCCTTTAGCAAAGAAATATTATTGTGGTTTCGTTGTTGGAGCATGGACTTGTGAAAGAAAGTTGTATTCTTTTCTCCTTCTTTGAGCCACTGGATGCGAGATTTGTGTGTCCAAGGGATGTCTTCTTGCTTCTTTCTCTCCTCCAACTCCTATAAATTCTTTACCTCTACTTTGATTAAGCTCTTAGATCTTCCAAATAGGATTTCCGCCTCTTATATTTCTTCCATTTGTTTTTATAATTTTCTTTTCTCCTCTATAATGTTACCAAAATGTCCCTTTTTATACCCTTTCAGTTTCCAATTAATGTGCTTGAGTTTTTTTATGCAAATTGAACATTATTGAACCTTATATACCCCCAAACTCATCACATCATTGTTGAATGTTAGATTGGAATTTTCAGTGAGGAATCCAGAATTTCTCAAATCTAAAGGAGCGACTTTGTGGTAAGATTATCGTAACATTATTATTTTTATTAGTATACCTACCATAGGTATGGTATTACACATTCAATTTTTCCTTTTACTAGGTGTCGTAATGTGTTTTACCAAAATACTTTGCAGCTTCTCCATCGTTTAACATTATGGATTGAATTTTATTATTCTTTATTAATGTTTAAAATTATTTATTTTCCATATGATTGGTTCATGTATTATTTTGAAATGATTATTATTGCAACCTTTGCACAACAAAATTCCATGTGGATAACTACCTTAGATTTTTTGGTCATAAGTTTTAGATACAATTGAATATCATGCCATGACTTTTAGATACTTTTATATTTTTCATTGTTAAGCTTCATAGGAAACCACCAAAAATTAAAATCCTTGAAGATATTTCATACTCATGTAAATAACATATTTACCTTCAATTAATACCCACTACAATTTAATCATGTATTTGCATAAAAAATATATAGGAAAAAGTTGTAAATAAATACACTTACCAAGAGTTATTATTTCCCACCATATTTATGTTTTATTCAATACTTTAAAAATTTCCCTAAACTTCCATGGATATTCCATTGGATATTTCATCACATTATTACAATATGAAATTAAAATATGAAATTCTACATTATTACAGTTTTAATAGATTGTTAGATTTGTAGATTTACTATTAATAGTGCATGCATGCAAATGAAAATTATGCAGAAAATAGAGAACAGAAAAATAAACTATCACACACACATTTGGCACAAGATACTCTCTGGGAAACCCTTTCTTGAGAAAAACCCAACTGGAAGGTGAGGTTGCTTCGCTCTCTTTCTCCGAATGGAAATATGGTTATGAGTACAAATAAGTATGTCGTGCGGTCCGTGAGCTGTGATAATGCATAAGTAATCTCTATGTACTCTACCTCCTATCCCTCTTGGATATTTTTTCTCTACTATGGAACAAATGCACTCGAAATAAAGGAAACACTTTTCCTCCTAGTGGCCTGGTTATAACATAGCACGATAACCTACTAGTGGTTAGGTTTGACTACCTCAACCCTTTACAAAATTTATAATATTGACTCGTCTATATTCTTCTACATCATAATCACATGGATATCCCCTTTTCCATGAAAAATAGGGGCTAACATGGCACCCTCTCGAATTATGGTGTTAAAAATAGGAAGGCCGACTTCAAAGTGGCATAAATTTCACATACACACTCTGATTGACGTGATTCTTGTGTCATTGGAAAAGTATTTGTGTGTAGAATATAATTAAAAGGTGAAATACTAAATCACCAATTTTTACCCCCAAAAAATGGCATTTAACACCTCAAAACACTCCCAGAAGCCTTCATACCCTATTTTACCAAACTGTGTCCCACTTGTAAAAATGGTCCTGTGAGTTTAGTCCTCCACTTTTTCCACTCTGAAAGATTATTCCTCCAATTTTTCAACTAAATGAGGTGATCAAATTTTTCCTCCACCTTATCTCTAGTGCACATTTATATTTTCCTTGAAGTTTCCCTTTAAACCCAATCTTCCAAAGGTCATGCTACCCTATTTCTAGACCTATTCTGAAAAATTGTATCTTCTATCAATTCTGATTGAGAATATGGTACCAAATCCTCCATGGAAGGAAAGACTTCTTCCTCTTCTTGATTTAGCATGGAAGGCTCATATATTTTAAAATTCTCTACATTCACAACTAATTAAATGCACATATATGGTGGTAAACTAATTCTATAGGCATTATTACCCACCTTTTCCAGTATCTCAAAGGGACCATACCTTAGAACCTTGATTTTCTTACCAGGCCCCTGTATCCTCTCATTTTTCAACTATATCCATGCTCTATCTCCCACCGTGAATGATTATTTTTTCTTATGTTGATAATTTCTGGCCTTATATTGCTTCTGTAACTTTTGTAATGCCTCTTGTACCTGTAGATGGATCTACCTGATCTTTTCTACAAAGTTTTTAACCTTCAATACATATCTTATAAGATCTTCCCTCACTCCTCTTACCCATATCCAATTTCCAAAGGTGAAGGAAGAAAGTATCCAAAACATGTTTCAAATGGGGACTTTCTTGTATAAGTGTGAACTTCTCTATTGTAATAATGTTGCATATATACAATTTTTTCATCCCAAGTATTAATATGCTTCTGGTTGTATCCCCTTATAATTTGCATCAAATTCTTGTTGACTACTAATGTCTGCCCATATATCTATGGATGGAATATTCTATATCTCTTCAACTTTGTGTCTATGTACTCCCACAATGTAGTATAGAATGCAATGAGAACCATCGTATCCCTTTCTGAAATGATGCTCCTTGGTATCCCAAAGTGCATGCAGACTTGTCCAAAGAACAAGTTCGGTGCTTCTTACCCACTTATGGTATTTTTACAGGGCATCAAATCACACATATTGTTGAACCTATCAACTACCATGAATAGGTAGTCATGTCCCTTCTTGGTTGTTGGTAAATCTCCCACAAATTCCATATAAATTATTTCCCAAGGACAAGTTGGTACTGGTGAGGGATGATATATACCATGTTTCATGTTACTAGGCTTGTTGGTACAATAAAGAATGCATCCTCATATGAACCTAGCTACCTACTCTTACATCTTGTCATAATACACATACCTCTGCAAGTTGGCCATGGTCTTCCTTACACCAAAGTGCCTTGCAACTTTGGAGGTGTGAGTCTCTCTGATCAGCTGCAATCACTCACCTTTAGGAACACATAGCTTATCTAGCCTATAGAGTAACCCATCTTGGAGATGGTAGTAAATGGTGTTGTCACTATCGTGCACATGACTCTGACTCTACAACTATTGAAACACCTCCTTGAAGTCCTCATCCTATGAATATGCCTCTCTATATCCATCATGGGTGAATGTCTCCAAATTCATAATATTTTCCAAAGTTATGATGCTTTGTGTGACTGGACTTGAAATCATGTCATCCAACTTGTTTGTGCTACCCTTCTTGTACTTGATCACCAAATGAAATTGTTGCATTAACCCCATCCACTTGTAATTCTTGTTCTATTGTAGCTTACTCTAGGTACTGTAGTGGGTGGTGATTTGTGTGGAATATTGTCTCCTTTCCCATTAGATAGTGCTTCCACTTCTTCACAGTTTGTAATGAGGCATAGATCTCCTTGTCGTAGGTAGGGTAGTTAAGAACTATCCCATGAAATACTTCAGAATGGTAGCCTACAGGCCTTCCTCTCAGCATCAAGATTGATTTCATAGTATACCCACTCGCTTTTATCTTCACTTTAAAGGGTCGCTACAAGTTTGGTAATGCCAGAACTGGTGCTTAACTAATATTATTCTTTAGCTCCTTGAAAACCCTCTACTAACCCTTTCCCCACTGGAAATTATTGCCACTTGTTTTTATGGCATGGAGCAGTGTTGCTACTACTGAAAATGAGGCTGTAAATTTCCTTAGGTATTTTGTTTCCCCAATGAAAATCTTGACCTTAGAAAAATTAGTAGGCACTGATCATTTCATGATGGCCTTCATCTTGGCAGGATCTATCTTCGGCTCTCCTCCACCTATCAATACCCTAGATACAACAAATATTGTTGTGTAAACTCCCACTTCTTGATATTTTCTAGCAGATAGTGCTTCTTTAATGTCTCCAATACCTGTGTCAAATGAGAGATTTTCTCCTCCTAGGTAGCACTATATACAGGTATATCATCCAATAGACAATAATAAATGAAATTATAATTAAAGGTTGCAGTACATCATTCATTAATCTCATAAACCTAGCTAGTGCATTACACAGGCCAAATGACATGACTAACCACTCATGCAAACCTTTCATGATTTTGAAGGCGATCTTCCAGGTATCTTCTTCACTGACTCGAACCTAGTGATATCCAAACTTTAATTCCATCTTGGTGAAGTATTTTTCTTGTTGTATTTGATCCAATAGATCGTCCATCTTGGTCAAGGGGTATCATTTCTTCAGCATGATTTTGTTCAACATCTTGTATTATACACATTTACTAAGTCTTGTCTTTATTTGGCACAATGATGATGGGTGATCCACATGGTGATGTACTTGACCAAATAATATTGTGTTCCACTAGTTGTTGCAATTTTTTCTCTTGGAGATGTGATCCCCTCAAAGAAAGGATCAAGGAAAGACTATGTAGATTGAGGAGCGCAACGCACAGTCTATCTTGAGTCATAGGGGCTTTGGGGTGGGTCAAAGCCCCTTATTATGTAATGGGAAGGGATATTTTGTGAGCTTTGGACTCCACCCATAGTTTTGGACCATGGTATTGTAAATTCCAAACCTAATTAAGGAGTCTAGAGAGAAGTCATAGATAAGAGGCAAGAAGTGTAAACAAGGCAAGTAAGCTTAAATGATAGATATTATGAGATGCATTTGGATGTAAGATTGTTTTGAGTCTGTGTTTTGGGTTAGAGGAAAGGCTCTTGAACCTTTTTGCGTAGAGATCTTAGGAATTCTACAGTTGTGTGCGCAGACCCATGTAGTTGTGTGTGTAGGGTGGAACTGAATGTATGAGAAGGATCTGGCTATTAATGAAAGAAATTTTGGATAGGTATAAGTTACATTGATGTATTTTTCTTTTATTTGTTGTCGTCTATGCTGAATAAGGGTTTTGATATGTAATTGAATAGCACAGTATTGTTTATGGTTATTTACTTTATTTAATGCCTTACTAAGTAAGATCGTGTCATCCGTTAGTGAGTTCAATAGATGTGTTGAACAGCACTTGTATTATTGATAGATATGACTTACGAAGAGATAATAAGAAGGAAAAGCCCTAAAGCCACAATCCTTTATCCCTATGGATGTAGAAACATGGTTCTAACATCCCCCTGTATTTCCACAGGTGATACTTCGATCTGCGCATGAAGATCTTTGTCGAAAGGGTCGGTAATAGTGGGTTTTGTTGGATTGCCTAGTCACTTTGAACCTAGGTCTAGGCCCCATCATGCCAACAAATGGTTTTGTTTCTGGGACTAGGATCTGACTAAGGGATAGTTGGATGTGGAATCTGTCTAAGCAAGAGATTGAAGATATAGTAAGTCTGAAAGAATATGAGCTTGTTGTGCAAGAAAACAGAAACCTGTGCATCTCTACTGAACATTGGTTACAGACGTATATATATATACATATTAGTATGAGATATTTTTTTGCGTTGTTTGCTAGTGATTTGTATGAGCAGATATCCAGACTAGCTGCACAGATAGGTCAGTTCAATAATAAGTTAACTTTGTGGACCCCAAATTTGATTGAGAAGTTGAAAAAGACTGATAATGAGATCACTAGAGTTGTTGATTATTGGATAGACATTATCCTTGGATGTTTTATCACTAAGTTTTTTATCGATACTTCTATGGCTTATAGCAAAGCTTAGCGTGAATTCTTCAAAGGCCTTAAATGTAAGTACCTGAATTCACTAAAGTTCTAGATTAGAATGATATTGTGTGAAAATGGTATACTACGGATGCGCTCAAATTAATGTGTGAAGAAAGATAACTTGATGCTACGCGAAGCGGAAAAAGGTTTAGGACCAGTTGGGGAGAGTACGTTGAAAGGGAATACAGTCTATTGTTTGGGTCTAGAGAAAGAGAAAGCAACCTCGCTACCCTAAGAAGTATAAGATCTGAGAGTAAAAAAACAAATATCCCCCAACCTTCCACCCCCATCATCTCCCCATCATATTCTATTCCTCCACCTCCGCCACCAACTCCCCCATTCACCATTTCCCAACCCAAAAGATGCTTGTGTTCAAGGGAACATATGATCCTAAATATTTCTAGTTTGTGGTAGAAGCGATATGGAGTTTGCAGAATGTTACAAATGAAAACATGAAGAAAGCATAGTTGGTTATCACGCTACAAGATAGAGCATTGTCTTGGTACATGAAATATGTTACGACGAATGCAAATGCTTCTTTGGCTAATACAAATACTGCTTTGAACATTGAATTCAAGAAACCAAATTCGCAGTCCTAATGTATCACGGAGATCAAGGAGATTAAACAGCTGACTACAGAGACGATATGGGAGGTAGATCAATGATTTAAGATGTTGTTGAGCAAAATTAGTTTCAATATCCCGGATGAACAACATAAAGCATGGTTCATTGTTGCATTGTTTCTTCACCTCAGATTTCCATTGTCACAACAGAAGATTTCTACTTAGGCTGAAGCATTGGAGATAGCGATGAAGCTATAGGCTTCGTCGATAGTCGATACAAGCATAGGGTGTGACAGATTCAAACTGAGTTGTCGAGATTACATATAGAGCTCCATTATCTGAAGAAGGGAAATAAGGTTCAATATGATATAAGGTTGGAATTTTTGTGTATCAAGTATAAAGTAGAGTGTCACTATAAAGAGCAGTGCCCTTTTTATAGATAATATTTGAATGTTGGGATGTCGAGTCCATTGAAGCCTGGATTGAGCGTAGGGTCAAGTGTAGGGCCACATGTATGATGTATCTTATGCGAATTTGTAGGCCAACATTCCATGGACTATTGTCACCTGTTGCAAAATTTTATCAGATCACCGAAGTAATTGTTCTGCAATTTTTGCAATTCGGTGAGACATGATGAGAAACATTGTAAGATCTATGGTCTGATTCTGTAGAACAGTCCTGGTGCATATCGAATGCGGGTAGAAGGTCACGAAGCTTCGGTTTTTCCAACTATGCGAGGAGGTTTCCTAGGCCGAGGGCATGGCTGAGAAGGAGGCATGGGTTGTGGAAGATGTTAGATGATATGTTACAACTACAGATAGGTTAGACATTTTGCTAGGGATTTTCAGAATCCTACTGCAGCTTCCTATAAGTATTGTCAAGAATTTTGTCATGAAATCAAATATTGTTCCATTTTATTAGCTAAAATGTACGAGAAGTGCAACCAGCATCTAGCTCAGAATATACAAATGATGAGGGTTGAACCACGCTAAGCAGATCCAAGCGTTAACATAGTAAGGCGCAGTGGTGTGAATACTAGAGGAGACCACACAAAAGGAAAAAAAACTATGATGGAGACCTGGGTAAGGAAAGATGAAAATAATAGTGTTGGGTTTAATGTGCAGTGTGACAAAGAGAAATTCATGGAAGCAAGGAAGAAATTTATGAATCATAAATCCTCGCCACCTACCGCACAGAGACAATTTTTCCCATTGGGGAAGAAGCCAGAGGAGAATGCCGAAGTAAAGGAAGCAGATCAATCTATCTTCCATCCTTCTTGCAGACGTGTATGAAATTTTTGAGGGACTAAAGGGTTGTAGAAGGGTTGCAGGAGTTGATAGATAATTGCGTTGGCAAGGAAAGGCTACAACTAGAATAACGTGTAGTAAACAATTCTTACAAGAACAAGAAAAGAACTGGTTGGGAGATGCAGATGACTGCGTAGATTAGAGATTATGAGATGGATCAAGTCATTCTAGATCAAGGATCAGGTGCCAATGTTTTTCTAAAGCATACATGGGAGTGGATGGGAAGGCCTAAGCTGTAATGGTCACCAATTCAGCTGAGGATGGAAAATCATCAAAAGATCATTCCTATGGACGATTGGAGGGGATTAGCATAGATATTGATGGAGCTCGTGTGTTGGTTGACTTCAAAGTGATTGAGATCATTGATGATAGTAATCCATATCCTACGCTATTGGGATTTGACTGGGCTTATGACATGGATGCTATAATCAATCTGAAGAAGAGACAGATGATCTTTGAAAAGAATGGTACTCGAATTGTTGTACCATTAGATCCTTCCGAAGGTGCACATTATACAGAGCCTATCCAGCATGAGTATGGGGATGCTGAGATTTATTAGATATATAAGCTTACTGCATAGGATGAGGACTGGATTAATCCCACCACGGATGGTATAATATGTTGGGAGCATCATAGTTCATGTGTTTCATATTCTGATGAAGAGCTGAAGCAATGGAAGAATTATTTGCATGAAGTAACCAGTATGCGTTGTAATAGGGTTACCAAATCTCTGTGTTGTGTCAGGTCGGAAGCACGCGACTTACCTTTTTATGATGGCACAGGGTTGTCTTGTTTTTGGAGGAATTTTAGTAAAAGGTGCCTGAGGACCAGAGATATGAAGCTTTGGGCTTCGCATTGAGGTCTACTCCAGCCCAATGGTGGGGCACGCACAGGGAAAGTTTAGGAGGATGGAAGGATTTTTGTAAGTTGATAAGGTTGATATTTGGTCAGGTTGATATGAATATTGCAGAGAAGTATGATGGTCAGAAGGATCCTCGTGAGCAGTTGGCCCATTGGAATGAAGCTTGGGGTGTCGAACCTCATCTAGAATGGGTGCACATGTTCTTTCATTCCTTGCATATGATACCTTAGCAATGGTATCTTGAAATAGAGTTGCGCCATGGAACAGTGGATTGGGATGAGATGATAGACAGGTTCTTGTTAACTTATAAATTTTATGATGGTTGGGAGTGTATTAATTATGCCCTTAAAGACATTATCCACAAGTTCCTAGAAGTATATTTTGATGGCTGGATAGTCTTTGGCATGTTAAAGAAGCATATCTCTATTCTACGCTTAATGTTGGATACCTGCAGGAAGTATCAAATCTCTTTAAACCTGAAGAAGTGAATTTTCTACGTACCATATGGTATTTTTTTGGGATACATTGTGTGAAAACATGGATTCATGGTAGACCCTAAGAATTTTTTTGTGATTATCAATTTGGAACCCCCAACAAGTGTAAAACAGCTACGCACGATGCTCATACATACATGGTGTTACAGGAAGTTCGTTAAGGTGTATGCACAAATTATTGTGCCCATGGAGAAGTTATTAAAGAAGGATGTCAAGTTCTACTGTGATGACAATTTTCAGAAGAGTCTCGATATACTAAAATAAAAAATGGTGGTTGCGCCTATTCTTGTCTTCCCAGATTGGAAGAAGGAATTTCATGTACATGTCGATGTGTCCTGCATAGACTTGGGAGTTGTGTTAGCGCAGCCCAAAGAAGGAGATACTGATCACCCTATAGCCTTTGAAAGCAGGAATATGTCTAAAGTAGAGAGGAACTACTCCACCATAAAGCATGAAAGGTTGGCAATGGTATATGTGTTGCAAAAATTCAGGCACTATCTATTAGGTGCGCACTTCAAAATGTTCACAAATCATTCTTCTTTGTAACTGGTCAACAAGATTGTGTTGGGGGGGATATTTGTCGATGGTTATTAATGTTCCAAGAATATGATTTCAAGGTAATTTTCAAGCCAGAACATTTGAATGTCAGACCAGACCATCTGTCCAGAATTGAGACAGGGGAGGAACCAAAAAATCTTGAGGAAGGATTGCTTGATGCGTAGTCGTTCGCTATCAAGGTTGCATATGATTATTTCCTGGATATCATTCAATTTCTCTCGATAGTAATCACACGTGTGCAATACACTAAATAGCAGAGGAAAGAGTTGGTCGTACGAGAGGCATATTTTACTCTGATTACAAGAAACATGTATAAAATGGGGGCTCATGAGATCCAGCAAAGATATGTTCCTGAGCACGAACTACATAGCTTATTGGTTGAAGCACATGGTGGAGTAGCTGGAGGTCACTACGTAGGAAAAACTACTGCGCAGAAGATTCTGCGCACTGGATTATGACGACCTACGGTCCATAAAGATTCAAAGGATTATTGCACATGCGATGTTTGTCAGAGGACTGGAAGACCGTCATGAATAGATGAAATGGTGTTGCACCCCCAAGTTACCTTGCAAGCTTTCAATAAATTGGTGATTGAGTTTGTGGGACCAATCAATCCCCCAGGAAAGAAAAATGGTGTGTGGTACATTATTACTTCAATCAACTACCTCACTCATTGGGATGAGGCACAACTCGTGAAGAATTGTATTGTATACACGACAGCGAAATTCATTTATGAGCATATTGTGTCATAGTTTGGTTGTTCAGAAACTTTGATGAGTGACTAGGGTACACATTTCCTGAATAGCACTATCGAGGCCTTGACTGAAGAATTCCAAGTCGGTCACCACAAGAGTATTCCATACCATCCCCAAGAAAATGGCACAGTAGAAGCTTTCAACAACATATTGGAGAATGAGCTAGCAAAAGTATGCAAATTCAACATAAATGATTGGGATCTATGCATTCCTGCTGTGTTATGTGCCTACAAAACTACCTGTAAGAAGCTAACTAGTCAGACCCCCTTCTGACTAGTGTATGGACTGTAAGCAATGATGATGATGGAGTGTATCGTAACTAGACTTCTCTACATCGCAGCAGTGATGAATATGGAGGGCATTGACATTATGGAAAAGAGATTGGTGCAATTGCTCGATTTGGAAGAAAATTGGTTCATCATTGGATTTCATCGGCATGTTCAGAATGAAAGAGAGAAGGCATGGTATGATCGACATATTACACAAAAGACTTTCAAATATGGGGACCTTGTTTTTTTGTATGACAGAAAGTTTTCAATGTTCCTGGGAAAGCTACAAATGCACTGGCTAGGCCCATATATTGTTCGAGAGGTGATGGAAGGAGGCGCAGTCCAGCTTGCCAAGCTAAATGGGGAATTGTTCACTAGTTGTATTAATGGTAGAAGACTAAATTTATACAAAGACAACTTCGTCCCTGGCAGTTTGCAATGACTATATGGCCGGCGTAGATTCTTTATGCACCATGCATGTTAGGTCTCTATATTACTAGTGTAGTCCCTTATTGTTTATAGTGTAGCCCCCTTATTGTTATTTTTGTACCCCTATAACCCCAATATTGTTATTTTTGTGCCCTTACATTATTATTGTTAGGTTAGCTAGGATTATATTGTAACCCCATGGACTCTTATATATAGAAGGAGGTTTTGACATTTGTATGATCCAAGAATTATTCATTTATGTAATCTAAAGTGGGTCTCTCCCTCAAAGAGGTTTATTGCTAAGGCGTTGATCTCTCTTTTCTTCTATTTTTGGAGTTGGTTTCATAACATTTCGTATCAGAGCTTTGGATTCTAGGGTTTCACTGCTCCAAATAGTACATAGTGGAATTTTCGCTATAACCATTTTTCTACAAAATTTCAAAAGCTAAAATTTTTGCAAAGCGAAGCCGAAATCCTGAGGAATGTCGTGGAAAAATTTTAGATCTTGGTTCGCAATATTTTTGGAGATATGATCTGTGGAATTTAGGGTTTTTTCAAACTCCCTAATTTCACCTAAATAGGTCATCATGGAATTTTCGCTATAACTTTCTTTCTAAAAAATTTCGAAAGTTGAAATTCATACAGAGTGAAGCCGACTTCCTGAGGAACGTTGTGTAAAAATTTTAGATCTTGGTTCGCAATATTTTTGGAAATATGATCTATGTAAGTTAGGGTTTTTTCAGGCTCCCGAATTTCATCTTAAAGAGCTGACTGTGGGAAACTTGTCATAACTCTCTCTTTGAGCATCAGGTTGGAATTCTATAAAAAGTGGCCACAAATACACGGATTTCAGTTTCATGTGTATCAATTTCAGAAGTGAAAGAGGAAACAGTGACATGTGGCATGTCGTATAAGTTCACTCTACTGAACTAGTCCATAATTAGGTCATTATGGGAGATTGGCCATCAATTTGCGTTGAAGAATCCAAATCAGATCAAACCCATGGCATTAGAAAGAAGATTCAGAGGGCTACTACAACACCAAGTTTAAGATATTTAAGATCCAAAATCAAAGAGATAATTCAGTTTCAATATTGAGCTCCGCAAAAGCAAGAAAAAGGTGTGTATTGTTTTTCGAATTGCATAAGCCTTGTTTGAAGAATCAGCTTGAATTGATCCCAAGGGAATATTGTAGAATAGATATCAGTATTGGGTTCTAAAATCCCCCCTAAAAATAATTCAACACCCATTAATCCTTCAGAAGGCTCTACTATGACTCATTAAGACAAAGAAGTGCAACATGACATATCAAAATTACACGAGCAAGTGCACCAAATTTTTCTCTCGCAAAGAGCAACAAAAAATGAAATGGAAGTTTTGAAGAAAGGTGTGGAAGCTAAGATGGATGGTTTGAAGAATGGCATGGAATGTTTGAAGAATGGCATGGCAGCTAAGATGGATGGCATGGAAGCTGGCATGGAAGCTAAGATCGATGAAAAAATGGAAAATATGAAGAATGATCTAAAAGCAGACATGGAAGGTTTGACAAAGTTGATACAAGAAATGTTTCCTAATGGCGAAAATATAGTAGAGGAAACTCATGATGAGAAAAAAATAAATATTAATCATGATTTCATAAACTCTAATGTTGGATGGAAGACCCACCATATTCCAAAGATTGATATGAGGAAGTTTGATGGCAAGGATCCCATAACATGGATAGTACAGATGGAGCAATATTTTGATCTCAATAATGTGCAAAACACACAGAAGGTATGCATTGCAACTTTATATTTAGAACAAAATACATTGTTATGGGATCGATGGCTTTTATCCTGTAGAGAAAATGTCACTTGGTCAATTTTTACGGAGGAAATGATAGCACATTATGTGGATACAAAGAGCGACACTTTTTTTAGCCAATTAATAAATATCAAACAAAAGGTTTTAGTGGTGGATCACATTGGATGGTGAGAGGCGACGTTAGGGTTCCTTGTGCGGCAGCGGTCTTCTACAAGCTTACTGTGGAGGGGCGACTGCAAAACGACATCATCGGCATTAAATACTCATAGTGGCACCTCAGATACTGCCTCCGTAATGAAGAGAATCCACCCGAGAAGACTGCAGCAGGGGCATTTTTGGGAGACGGCCATTGTGTGCTGCTCCTCCAGTGCTCCATTCTACCGACACTTGAATACACTATCACGCAGCATAATGACTGCCCCTTGGATTTACCTTGGTGGGAATCGATGCGGCGGACCTGTGGCGGCATCTTTTGGGTTGCACAGCTCCCTGCTCCTTCCGGTAGCTACCGACCTCCATTTTTGGATTGAATCAATGGTTGTGGGTTTCCTGTGTCACACTGAGATGCCTCCCAACACCTGCACCTGTCTAGAATCCCACATCATAGAAATTCCCAAAAGTGTTGCTGGAGGGTGAATACAAAACGACAACCGGGGCCAGGAATCAAGTAACTACAAACAGTTTTCAAATTTTTATTAAAACCCCTGTTGGGGAAAATAAAGTATTATGGACAGATGCTTCAGAATAGGTGATAGATCTCAAACTAAAAATCGCACAAGTACTGGGATACCCAGTCCCATTACAATCACATATATATGAAGGAAGATCTTTACAACACCATAGAACCACAAAGGATTACTCTATAATCTCTGATTCCACCATTATCCTCAACCTACAGTTGTGAGGAGGAGGAATAGGGGACCGAGGAAAAACTAAAATTTTTGGTGGAGCAGGGGAAGGTAGCACCTCAAAACAGGACCAAAATAACACTAGACCCTCCTTCAAAAATATACTGCAAGGGAACGAAAAACAAGATGCCCAAAGAGAACCAGAGGGCAATGCCCCTAGGCCCTACATAGTAGAATAAGTGAATCACACTCCTAAACTGGCCATAGAAACACCTAAGATCGATGAGCATCGCAATACTTATCAGGCTCAAACACTTATCTGCCATTTCAATAGCTTCTGGCCCAAACCAATGGACCTCTTCCAATGGATATTCAAAAACTAGACTATGGAATGTGAAATATATCTCTGTTCAAAAGGCTTCTTCATTGTTAAATTTCAACATTCAGAAATCAAAGACTACATTCTATAGGAAGTTCTATAGTTTTGGGGTTCTACGGGGCTTTACATCACCCCATGGTTCCCAGATTTTGATGCTAACTCAATGGTTGTCTCCAAAATGTCATTTTGGGTTAGGCTATATAATCTTCCCCTACATTTATGGAGTGACCGCGTCCTTCAAGGCATTGGGAATGTCATTGGGCATTACATCAAAACAAATACTCAAATATTGGAGGAGAGAATCTTCACCTTTACACGTATATGTGTTGAAGTAGACCTCAAAAAAAGGCTCCTAGAAAGCATACATTTGTTACACAAACAACAAAAATGGATGCAACACATAGACTATGAGAATACATCCTTCAAATGTAGAGTATGCAAACAAACTAGTCATCTACAAAACACATATCCTGAAGTGAAGAGAGATAACCGAAGAAAGAAGAGAGCGGGAAAAGCACCCAAAGGATGGAAATATCCACCATGTGAAATCGAGGAGGAAAAAGAGGAAGAAGAGGAAGCACTAACCACAGTTGAGAACAAGCATTCAACCGTTGTTTCGGACACACAAGAAAAAGAAGAACGAGATCCTTTTCAAATACTCACATCACAGGACCCGCCCACAAAGGTTCCAAAAGTAACAGAAAATGGTGGGAACAAACGACAACACTCTTCAAATACATCCAACTTGTACAAGGACATCAGAGCAACTACAGCAGACAATCAGCTCGCCCTTGTCTCTCCCGCGTCATCTCAAGTAGAATGGCGGAAGGTGGAAAAGAAGAAAGGGAGAAAAACATAATTTTCTCTCCCCATTGTATATTAATGAATTTTGATTGTTATTTCTGAACACCATCCATGGCTGGTCATTGGCATATTTTTAGCTGATGTTACATGTAATTTTGTTATCTCATAATAAAATTACGATTTTTCCTGTGGAAAAAAGAAGAAGTGGTGGAGCACATTGAGGAATTCAAAAAATTGAATATAAGGGTAACTGATATTCCAGAGGAACACAGGATTGATGTCTTCATAGGGACTTTAAAGGATAACATCCAACATGAGGCTTGCATTTGGGAACCTGATTCATTGGAGCAGGCATTCAGGTTGGCAAGAAAAATTGAATGTAAAATTATGGCGACAAGGAAACCTAACACTCACATCTCTAAAGATGGAAGTGTTTCTACTCCTAGACTTCCACAACCTACAAATTTGACACCACAACAATTGGAAGAAAAAGGAGAAAAAGGGATTTGCTACATTTTTGATAGAAAATACACTAAAGGTCATAAGTGTGCTGAGAAGAAATTATTTTACATAGATTGTGAAGAGGAGGAAGAAAATGAACAAGAAACTTCAAAAGAAGAGGATATACACCAGGAAGAAACCCTAGAAGAAGAAGAAATGAGTTTGACCATATCATGTAATGCATTGGCAAGAATTACCACTCCTCAAACTCTCAAGATAGAAGGACATATCAAGAAGAAAAAGGTAATAGTGTTTATTGATTCGGGTAGTACCCATAATTTTATTCATTGTAAGGTAGCCAAGGAATTGAATTGTTTCCTATACCCAGCACCAGAATGTCAAGTGATGGTTGCAAATGGAGGAATTATAAATTTCTCTAGAAAATTCCATAATATCAAGCTAACCATGGGGGAATATGTATTAAATAGTCCAATGCTTCCCATTCCAATGGGAGGTGTTGATGTTGTACTAGGATTACAATGGTTACAATCTTTGGGGATGGTAGCTTTTAATTTTCAAGAACTTTTCTTGAAATGTTTTTTGGAAGGAAAGGAAGTCGAATTACGAGGTATCACAGGGAATCTAAGAAATATAATAAGCTCTAATGTCATGACAAATCTTCTGAAGAAAGAATAACGAGGCGTAATTGCACAATTATGCTCACTAGAAGTTCCAACATCAAAATCATCTATTTCTTCAGATCTCCAAAAAGTCTTGGACAATCATTCCAAGGTGTTTGAAACTCCCAAAGAACTCCCACCTATTCATGATCATGATCATGCTATTTATTTGATTCTAGGAAGTGTTCCTCCAAACATGAGGCCTTATAGATATCCTTATGTCCAAAAGAGCGAAATTGAACGTATGATTGCAGAAATGTTAGAGGTTGATATAATTCAACCTAGCGAAAGTTCTTTCTCTGCTCCAGTAGTATTGGTGCACAAGAATGATGGATCATGGCGCAAGTGTCCGGATTATAGGGAGCTCAATAAGCTCACTATTAAAGATAAATTTCTCATTCCTGTGATTGATGAATTATTGGATGAATTAAATGGAGAAATTTATTTTACCAAGTTGGATCTTCGTTCAGATATCATCAAATTAGAATGAAGACTGAAGATATTCCGAAAACAACATTTCGAACTCATGAGGGTCATTATCAATTTTTTTTCATGCCTTTTGGCCTTGCCAACTCACCTTCTACATTTCAAGGGTTGATGAATTCCATTTTTGAACCCTTCCTTAGAAAATTTGTGCTAGTATTTTTTTATGATATACTAATCTACAACAGGTCTTGGAAGGATTATGTTCAACATGTTGACAAGGTGCTCAAACTATTAGAGGAGAAACAATTATATGAAAAAACATCCAAATGTTTCTTTGGAGTACAAGAGTTGGAATATCTAGCTCATATTGTATCTCACGAGGATGTTAAGGTAGACCCTAACAAAATTAAAGCCATTAAGGAATGGAAAGTCCCCACAACCATAAAGAATTTGTGAGGATTTCTCCGGTTAACATGGTATTATCGCAAGTTTGTTAAGAATTATGGGAGAATAGCAGCACCTCTAACAACATTATTGAAGAAAGATGAATTTTCGTGGACTCCTGAAGAAACTAAGGCCTTTGAACATCTTAAAGAGGCAATGTGCCTAGCACCGGTATTAGCTACGCCAGACTTCACAAAAACCTTTATTGTGGAATGTGATGCTTCAAGAAATGGAATTGGTGTTGTTTTAATGCAAGAAGGAAGACCCATTGCTTTTGAAAGTCGTTCAATCAAAGGAAAGTATTTACAGAAAGCTATTTATGAGAAGGAAATGTTGGAAATACTACATGAACTAAAGAAATGGCAACCTTACCTAATGGGAAGACACTTCAAGGTAAAAACTGATCATGATAGACTTAAACACTTTTTGGAACAAACACTATCTTCAGAAGAGAAACAAAAATGGGTCACAAAGATGTTGGTTTATGACTTTGAAATCATCTACAAAAAAGGGAAGCTAAATGTTGTTGCAGATGCACTCTCAAGAAAGAATGAAGAGGTGGAAGAATTTCTTTCTGTCATTTCTATTATCCAACCAGATTGGATAACTGAAGCAATGGATGAATGGAAGAAGGATAGCTGAAGCAAGGGATGAATGGAAGAAGGACGAATAAGTGTGGAAAAACATTCAAAATTTGTAGCAAGATCCTAGTACATCTGATACATTTAGTTGGAAAAATGATTCCTTATGGTACAAATATCGCTTATATATTTGTAATAATTCCAAACTAAAACAAAATATTCTTTTGGAATTGCGCACTTCTCCTTTAGGAGGACACTCAAGATCTTTAAAAACTTACCACAGGGTGAAGAAAGAATTTTTTTGGGATGGCCTTAAATCTGATATTCAAAAGTTTGTGGTGGAATGTTTGGTTTTCCAGAAAAATAAAGTTGAGACAATTAAGACCCCATGTCTTCTACAACCTTTATCCATTCCAAGTCAACGTAGGGAGGATATTTCAATGGATTTTATCACAGGTTTACCTAAGTCCGAAGGAAATATTGTCATCATGGTGGTAGTTGATAGACTTACCAAATATGCACACTTTTATGCATTATCTCATCCATTTAAAGCAAGTACAGTTACTACTACATTTATGGAAACAATTCAAAAGCTACATGGATACCCAAAGATTATTGTAAGTGACAGAGATCTCATTTTTACAAGAAATTTTTGGATGAAATTATTTTCTTGTTTGGGTACTCAACTAACTCATAACTCATCTTATCATCCTCAATTTGATGGTCAAACTGAGATAGTGAATAAATGTTTGGAAGGATATCTTCATTGTTTTGTATCTGATAAACAAACACAATAATTCAAGTGGTTACCTCTCGCTAAATGGTGGTATAACAATTCCTTCCATATTGTAGCAAAAATGACCCCATTTATGGAACTTTATAGATATCATCCACCATCCATCACATCATCTCTAAGAGAAAATTCTAAGGTTAAAGCAGTGGAATATCACATTGAGCATCAACAAGAAGTTCTCCAACTCTTAAAGGATAACCTAAATTTGGCACAAAATCGAATGAAACAATAGGTAGATCAACATTGTAGTGAGAGAAGTTTTGATGTAGGAGACTAGGTATTTTTACGAATACAACATGTTATCTCCCCGTAATTTGTAAGACTGACAAGAACAAATGACAAAGGATAACAGCAAACCACTTTGTAGTCCAGGACCTAGCCTTCCTGGGCTCTCTTTGTTTTATAATTTGTGATTTAGCTTGAGGGTTATAGTTTCAGATGTAAGGCTAGTTATAGAGATTTTTTTTTTTTTTTTATTGGTTGGATAGATAGAGCATGGGAAGTTTAATCTATTGGGCTATGGATTCAATAAAAGGGTTGAATTGTACATCAAATTTTCAAGGTCATTCACAGTGCAAGCTAACTATATAAAATTGATCTTACTAGCAGTGTGAATATGATATGATAGGAGGTAGTGAAAGATAAAGAGCATTTAAGAATTATTTAACAATACTTTCAAAGAAAAACACTTTTGATACTAGTTATGTGAAGCTAAAGAGCAGTTACGAATTCTTTAACTAAACTTCACAAGAGAAACTTTAAATATATCAGCTTTGGTAAGGCTAAAGAGAAGTGAATAATTCTTTAACTATACTTAAGGGGAAAACCTTAAAGACAACAAGTTCAGTAGAGCTGAAGAGCGGTTAGGAATTATTTAACTAAACTTCACAAGGGAAAACATTAAAGATGTCAGTTTTGGTAAGGCTAAAGAGCAGTGAAGGATTCTTTAACTATACCTCA
Source organism: Pinus albicaulis (assembly GCA_034641835.2). Lineage (NCBI taxonomy): Eukaryota > Viridiplantae > Streptophyta > Pinopsida > Pinales > Pinaceae > Pinus > Pinus albicaulis. The sequence continues at coordinate 320,920,582 of CM076570.1, read as the reverse complement.
AAGGAAAACCTTTAAGACAACAATTTCAGTAGAGCTAAAGAGCAGCTAAGAATTCTTTAGTTATACTTCAAAGGAAAACATTAAGATGACAAAAACAGAAATACTTAAGGTACTCTCTCAGCATATATTAATCTAAAACTTCTGCTCTATAATTAGAGAAACTAGAGTACAGTATGGAAAGACAGGGGAAAACTTTAACACAGAGGAAAGAACATCACCATTAACATATCTCAAGGATCCTGTGAATGTGTCTTTATTATTGATGCCCAGCTCAAAATTGTTACAGAGCTCCAATACAATAATATAGCAACGCAGAGTCTAAACAAAGTCCAACCCTTGATAATGAAAATACATGCAGTATTTAATTGCAACTAAGGAAATTTCCCTAATCTAGGCCTACAATCCGCATTAAATACAAAGTAAATGGAATTGTGACAATAGCTGCCATGCAGGGCCCGAACTAAAATATCATCTAGCAGATCACCCACAATATTAACTTATACAATAACTTCATGGCTAATATTTAAAATATCTTTGGCAAACCGCCTACTATATTGACTTCTACATTAACTTCTGACCTAATATTAAAATGTCTCTGGCACACCGACTGTAACATTAAATTCTGCACTTATTCGCTTTCTGTTGTTATGTCCCGGATCCCCCACTTTCCCTGACTTGACCCTCCTGGCCCATTCAGTGTTCATACAAGTCTTCACTCCATGGTGGCCTTGACGTATTCTCAGAACACGAACCCTTTTTTATTTTAGCCGAAATTCCCTTCCCCCGGACAAATGGCGGTGAGTGGTTTTGATGGAGCATAAATGGCATTTCGGACCCCCCTGAAGTGGTAAGTGGTAATAAAAGGGGGGGGTGTGAACTCATGAGAGGGTGACCCATCGCAAATTGGGCGACCATTAATACTAGACTTTGGACCCCCCCCCCTCCTCGTGTTTAACCAAAAACTGTCGGGGGTGGTTGCAAAGTGGATCTCCTCCGTAGGCCTGAGGCGCGCTCTTGTTCCGTCGTTGCAAAATACCTGTGCTTTACCTAGTTGATTTTAATTTTTGTCTCATTGCGATGGGGTCCCACCGTCGCCTTTCTTGCTCTGGAGCCCATGGATTTTACATTATAAGATCCTTTCCCCCCTCCGATGTGATTTAACACAAAAAATTCCCAGCACTCAGGTTTGAAATTATTTGAAATATGCCTTCGAAAACACATTGCATACGAAACTCCATCGCACTTCACATGGCACAGAAATTAACTTTTCCTTAGCCCTTTAAAATTTAAAACTTGTGATGTACAATTTGTGCTTGAATCCCATCGCATCGCACGTTGCACTTCGGCGAATTTAACATTTTCCTCTCGCGGCTAACTATTAAACCTGTGATCTACACTTGGGCCTCACTGCATCGCACATCGCACTTCAGCAAATTTAACATTTACCCTTGCACTTGTTTTATTAAATATGTGATTTGTGATTTGCGCTCGGGTCACATCGTAAGTTAAATATTTTAACTTGCAAGCACTTACCAGTAAGTCCCAAATGTTGCGAAGTGCGCCATGCACCATGCTAAATGTTGGCAAGTGCGAAAAGGCAGAAGGTAAGGAATTTATGAAATTTCAAAGGTTTCTATGCGGATTTTGGGAATGTATAAAGGTTTAGGCGGGTCCTACCATATCGCATCGGCAAAGTTTTTTATGTTTCAGTAATGATTTGCAAAGATAAGCTAGAAACTTGTGGGTCGCGGAAAGCAGGCAGAGCTTAGAATTTTTCAAATTTTTCAATCACAAGTAGGTTTTATGAAGCAGTAAGTCTCAAAAGGTTATGTATGTGGGCTTTGAGGGAAAAAATGATTTTTAGAGCATGGGAGTGTTAGAAATAGGTAAAATGAAAGGTAAGAAGAGTGAGAATGAGAAATAATGAAGGCAGTGAGGTTTAGCTCATCATCACACTTAATCGGTCATATTTTCTTTTTAACTGAATTAAAATGGCAGGTACTTTCTTTTGACCCTTCTAATAACCAGGATATCATTTCCTTTTCTGAAAATAAATGATAGTCATAGAATATTATTTTCAACATGGAACATACAACGAATCGGCATTCATCTTGCGATACTGTAAAAATACAGGAGTCTAACAGTGGCTCCAACTGGGTATGGCAGCTCCTTCAAGAGGTGTCAAGAACAATATTGACTAGTAGCCTAATCCATTGGGTTGATCCCACTCTACAATATGATCTGCTAAAATCTTTGTGGATGAAAACCTTCAAGATGAATTCAACACTCTCTGCATACTGAAGTCTGGCACATACTTGATCTGAAAACTAGAAAGTAATCTAAAACTTAAAATTTTGAAAGATACCCAGAGTACCGAGCTTTTTTTCAAACCTACCTACCCTAATTTAACTTGGAGACACATATATACTAAGTTAACTTCTTTCTACAATGCAACCAATCAAGTAAATGACCACATGATTGATTCTTATTCAGCACTTTAAGTACACTGAAATAACAAAAGGGCCACTCCCATTTTACTTGCCTTTGAACAACAGTGCTCAAATTTTTCCTTAAACTCGGCAACAAACCAATCCTAGCATAGCATACTCCTTCTTCAAATGATTCTAAGATACCAACAAAATGATCTTGGAAAAATACCTAGCCCAGAGGATTTAAATAACAAACTTCACCTAGGACTACTCATTGTCCCACTTTGTCCTACTCGGGACTCTTCTGAAAGAGAACCTCTACCCCTTATTCATGGTCATCTGATATGGAATCCTCACAATAAACCATTATTCTATCCTCAAGAAAACCTTCTATGTCTTGATTGAGTTGGTTGAATTCTGTCTGAAGGCCCTCATTTTCATGAATAGGAGCATCTTCTGGAAATAGGCCTTCTTGAGAAGGTAGAGTAGCATCGATATCAATTTTTTCTTATGTTTCTCTATGAGGAAGTTCTTCAGTACACAAATCAGAAGTAGAACAAATTGAACTAATCTCTTCATTACATAAAAATTTGGAGGTTGGTTGGATGCTTAGAATCTGGTTTATTTCTTCTTCAATTAAAGGAGGAGGGATTCTTTGTGTTATTTGGATTGAACAACCATGTTTTTCTTTCTCTTGTGGAGACTAATCATGAGGCTAAATGTCTTCTTGAGCCACACACAAAAGAGTAGATGATTTATCATTTGTCACCCCAGAGAGATATTATGGATCTTCTTTCATTTCCTAATTGCTTTCAATCTCAACCAACTTCTCTTGGTTTTCATGATAGTTAACTTGAGCATGAATTCACGAATTGCTTCTAAGAGATCCTCAGGATGCCAATTTCCCAAATCTTCATTAATATTTACAAGGTATTGTATGAGATCCTCAGATTGATCACAATAATTTTCAGCTAATGATAAAGATGGAGAATTTTCTTTATAATGCTTATAAAACACCTTGTGGAAATTTTTTAAAGAAAACAAACTACCAGGACTCAGGCCTTCATACCATTCCCTTGCTTTCCCTTCTAATTTTACCATGAAAATCTTCATGAGTCAATCCTCATGCCATTCAACTTTCAACCTCCATGAGTGTATATGAAATTTAATGAGATGTAACAAGTGATCATCAACCTTTCCATCCTAAAAAATAGGAATATTGTTGTCCCAATTTACCTGAGGCATTTTGTGTGGGAATCTAGGAATGTGATCTCTGTTCATTGGAGCATACCTATGTTGTATTCTTGGATCCATCTTGTCAATCATTCAGAGGGTGGGGTCACTATATCTTCACAACCAATCTGGATTCTTCTACCAGTGGAGTCATTTAGGCCAACTGAAAACGTGGAGTTGCCAAGTGGATGATTTCAACTTTCTTAAGGCTAGTTGTTGTCCACCATCAGCAACCAGATATCAATCTTGGCCAATACTTGAATCATCTAATTTTGAGTGGGGTTTCTAAGTTTTGAAGAATATTAAGCTTTTTCAATAACTCATTCCCTAGTGGAGTCGCCATTATGTTAGCTCCCCTTAATTTGTAAGATTGGCAAGAACAAATGACAGAGGATAACATCAAACCGCTTTGGAGTCCAAGACCAAGCCTTCCTGGGCTCAGAGAGGGATCTCTCTGTTTTATAATTTATGATTTAGCTTGAGGGTTATAGTTGTAGATATAAGGCTATTTACAGAGATTGTTTTGTTGTTTGATTTGGTTGGTTGGACAAATAGAGAATGGGAAGTTTAATCTATTGGGCTATGGAGTCAATAAAAGGGCTGAATTTTACATCAACTTTTCAAGGTCATTCATAGGGCAAGCTAACTAAATAAAATGGATCTTACTGGCAATGTGAATATGATATGATAGGAGGTAGTGAAAGCTAAAGAGCATTTAAGAATTCTTTAACTATACTTTCAAAGAAAAACACTTGTAATACTAGTTCCATGAAGCTAAAGAGTAGTTAAGAATTCTTTAACTAAACTTCACAAGGGAAACTTTAAAGATATTAGCTTTGGTAAGGCTAAAGAGTAGTGAATAATTATTTAACTATACTTTAGGGAAAAACCTTAAAGACAACAAGTTCAGTAGAGCTAAAGAGAGATTAGAAATTCTTTAACTAAGCTTCACAAGGGAAAACATTAAAGATGTCAATTTTGGTAAGGGTAAAGAGCAGTGAAGAATTATTTAACTATACTTCAAAGGAAAACCTTTAAGACAACAACTTAAGTAGAGCTAAAGAGAAGCTAAGAATTCTTTAGTTATACTTCATAGGAAAACATTAAGATAACAAAAATAGACAGACTTAAGGTGCTCTCTCAATATATCTTAATCTAAAACTTTTGCTCTGTAATTAGATTAATTGGAGTACAGTATGGAAAGACAGGGGAAAACGTTTACACAGAGGAAAGAACATCACCATTAACCTAGCTCAAGGATCCTGTGAACATGTTTTTATTATTGATGCCCAACTCAAAACTGTTACAGAGCTCCAATACAATAATCTAGCAATGCAAAGCCTAAATAAATTCCAACCCTTGATGATGAAAATGCATGTAGTATTTAACTGCAACTGAGGCGGTTTCCCTAATCTAGGTCGGAAATCCGCATTAACTACAAAGTAAATGGAATTGTGACAATCGCTGCCACGCAGAGCTCGAACTAAAATATCATCTAGCAGATCGCCCACAATATTAACTTCTACAATAAATTTTGGGCTGATATTTAAAATATATTTGGCAAACTGCGTACTGTATTGACTTCTGCATTAACTACTAACCTAATATTAAAATGTCTCCGGCACACCCACTGTAACATTAACTTCTGCACTTATTCGCTTTATGTTGTTATGTCTCGGATCCCCCACTTTGCCTGACTTGACCCTCCTAGCATGTTTTGTGTTCATACAAGTCTTCACTCCATGGTGGCCTTGGCGGATTCTTAGAACATGGACCCTTTTTTCTTTTATCTAGAATTCCCTTCCCCCAGAAAAATGGCGGTGAGTGGTTTTGATGGATCATAAATGGCATTTCGGACCCCCCCCCCCCTGAATTGGTAAGTGGTAATATAAGGGGGGGCGGGGGGTGCGAAGTGGATCTATGTCGTATGCTTGAGGTGTGCTCTAGATCCACCATTGCAAACTACCTGCGCTTTACCCAGTTGATTTGACTTTTTGTCTCATTGTGATCGGGTCCCACTGTCACCCGTCTTGCTCCAGCGTCAATGGCTTTTATGTTATAAGCTCCTTTCCCCCCTCCGATGTGATTTAACACAAAAAATTCCCCGCACTCATATTTGAAATTCTTTGGAATATGCCTTCAAAAACACATTGCATCCGGGCCTCCATTGCACTTCGCACAGTGCAGAACTTAACTTTTCCTTACCCCTTTAAACTTTAAAACTTGTGATGCGTGATTTGCGCTCGGGTCCCACCGCATCTCACATTGCACTTCGGTGAATTTAACATTTTCCTCCCGCGGATAACTTGTAAAACTTGTGATCTGCACTCGGGCCCACTGCATCACACATCGCACTTCAGCGAATTTAACATTTACCCTTGCACTTGTTTTATAAAATCTGCGATTTGTGATTTGCGCTCAGGTAGCATTGCAAGTTAAATATTTTAACTTGTGGGCACTTACCAGTAAGTCCTAAATGTTGCCAAGTGTGCCATGCATCGCGCTAAATGTTGGCAAGTGTGAAAAGGCGGAAGGTAAGGAATTTATGAAATTTTGAAGGTTTCTATGCGTATTTTGGTAATGTATAAAGGTTTAGTTGGGTCCTACCATATCGGATCAGCAAAGTTTTTATGTTTTGGTAATGATTTGCAAAGAGAAGATGGAAACTTGCGGTTCGCGAAAAGTGAGCAGAGCTTAGAATTTTTCAGATTTTTCAATCACAAGTGTGTTTTATGAAGCGGTAAGTCTAAAAAGGTTATGTATGTGGGCTTTAAGGGAAAAAGGGATTTTTAGAGCATGGGAGTGTCAGAAATAGGTAAAATGAAAGGTAAGAAGAGGGAGAATGAGAAATAATGAATGTAGTGAGGTTTACCTCATCATCACACTTAATCGGTCATATTTTCTTTTTAACTGAATTAAAATGGAAAGTAGATTCTTTTGACCCTTCTAATAACCATGATCTCCTTTCCTTTTCCAAAAATAAATGATAGTCATAAAATATTATTTTCAGCATGGAACATACAAGGAATAGGCATTCACCTTGTGATACTGTAAAAATACAGGAGTCTAACACAACCATACAAACAAATTTCCCTCAAGCAAGCTAAGAAGGATAATAAATTATCGCCAAAGTACTATGGTCCTTACAAGGTGTTGCAAAAGATTGGTACTATGGCATACAAATTGGAGCTTCCTCCTTCTTCGTGAGTGCATCCAGTTTTCCATGTTTCATGCTTAAAGAAGGTTATAGGTGAAAAACTTCCAGTTCAAACAATATTGCCAGAACTTGATGAGGAAGGAAAAATCATATTGGAACCTGAAGCAGTCACAGAAACAAGAACTTGACAGCTACTAAATTTATCAATTTCAAATTATCTCATCAAGTGGAAGAATTTACCCTCTGAAGCTTCTACATGGGAGGATGAGAATTTTATATAGAAGCACCCAGAGCTACTCAATTGTTGAGGACAACACTTTTTTGAAGGAAAGGGGCATGTTAGGTCCCTATATTACTTGTGTAGTCCCTTATTGTTGATAGTGTAGCCCCCTTATTGTTATTGTTGTACCCTTGTAACTCCAATATTTTTATTATTGTGCCCTTACATAATTATTGTTAGGCTGGCTAGGATTATATTGTGACCCCATGGACTCCTATATATAGAAGGAGGTTTTTTCATTTGTATGATCCAAGAATTATTCATTTATGTAATGTAAAGGAGGTTTCCCCCTCGAAGTGGCTTATTTATAAGGCATTGATCTCTATCTTCTTCTATTTTTGGAGTTGGTTTCATAACAGTGCAACTAGTCAAGGGAATGATACTATAAAGCAAGTGTGAATCAAGTGAGCGAGCTTCAAGAGAGCATGGCTCAAGTGAGAAAAGTTCCAGAATGTGGAAGGAAACCAATGCACCAAAGTAGTTCCACCATTGAAGGATGCCTTGAGTAGCATCAAAGTGAATATAGATGGTGCACCAGCTTTGTGACTCGGGACAAGTCACAATTTTTTGTTGGGGAGTTGTTGGAGATGGGATTCCCTCGAAGAAAGAAAGAAGAAAAGCCTTTTCAGATCAAGGAGCACGGAGCGAAGTCTATTTTTAGTCATAGGGGCTTTGAGGTGGGTCAAAGCCCCTTATTATGTAATGGGAAGGGATATTTTTTGAATGTTGGACTCCGCCCATGGTTTTGGACCATGGTATTGTAAATGCCAAACCTATATAAGGAGTCTAGATAGAAGTCATGGATAAGAGGTAAGAAGTGTAAAGAAGGAAACTAAGCTTAAATGTTAGATCTTATGAGATGAATTTGGATGTAAGATTGTTTTGAGTCTATGTTTTGGGTTAGAGGAAAGGCTCCTGCAGTTGTGTGCGTGGATACCTTAGGAAGTTTTCAGTTGTGTGCGCAAGGTGGAACTGAATGTATGAGAAGGATATGACTATTAATTAAAATACTATTGGATATATCTAAAGTTACATTGATGTTTTTTACTTTTACTTATTGTTATCTATGCTAAATAAGGGTTTTGATATATAATTGAATAGCACGGTCTTGTTTATGGTTATTTACTTTGTTTAATGAATGACTAAGTAAGACCGTGCCATTTGTTAGTGAGTTAAATAGATGTGTTGAACAACGCTTGCATTATTAATAGATCTAACCTGTGAAGAGCTACTAATAAGGAAAATACCTAAATCCACAATCCTCTATCCCTCTAGATGCAAAAACCCGGTTCTAGCATCCCCCTATATTGCCTTCGGTGAGACTTCAGTTTATGGAAGCAGATTGTTGTCGAAAGGGCTGGTAACAGTGGGTTTTGTTGGACTACGCAGTCACTTCAAACCTGATTCAAGGCCCCATCAAGCCAACAGTTTCATCACCTCACTTACTTCTATAAAATACTTCATGTACAACCCAATGTTTATAAATGGGGAGTCTAGAAATAATTGGATCTCGTGCTCCACTTCCCTCTTAGGTGGTAAACTTTAGGCTCTCGAAACACATCCCTGTATTCTTGTAGAAACTCTTCCATTTTTTGTTTATGTTTCTTAGTACACGTCTCCAAGGATGACATGCTTCTTACTGACTCTTCTATAGACCAATTATCTCTTAAAAATATTAAAACATACTTCTTGTTGGAACTAATCAATTTCTTGGCTTGGTTGGCAGTTACCAGCAAAATTTTCAAATTGCCTTTGTGTGTGTTGATGATGAACAATTTTCCATGCTTGAAAAGACAGTACTGGTTGGCTCTCTACATGACTATTTCATCTCACATGTACATGTAGGGACTCCAAAACATGACTCCACATACATCAAGGGGGACCACATATAGTTATATTTCATCAATAAAATCAACACTGATGGCAAATCTAATTTGGCACTATTTTTTTATCTTCAACTCTGCATCCTTATTTACCCATTCCAATGGATATGGATCTTTTCACTTGTGTGTTGTGGCTACCATCCTTTTATCTTTCCCCCATTTTTATTCTTCTTCCCCTCCTTAGAAGTGTCTTATTTCTCCTTCTGGTTCGATCCACTTGATTGCGCTCTCTTTAGGCATATATTCTCCAGGTAGTGTTTCTGTACACAACCCTCATCCATTGATTTAGGCTTGAAAAACATCACTTGCTCTGGCATATGGCAATGTAGACCCAAATATACTTGAGGAGTACATACACTACAAGAAAAATACCTTCTAGTGGAGGTTATAGTGGAGGTTATAGCAAAGGTTTTTAGTGTTATAAAATTGGAAAAAGTTGTCAAAAAAACATATGCTACAACATCCTCTTGTGATAGCAGAGATTATAATGGAACTTCATTAATACTGAAAAAATTTGGGTCGTTGGAGGTTTTAGCAGATATTTTTTGTTGGTATGCTTCATGGAACAACTAGCACTGGTGTGCTAAATATATAAATGCATAGGGCTACATACATAACTAAAATCACTAAGGTGTTGAATTCAAAACACATTGGTGCATAATATTTATCACACCAGTGCTAATAAATAAAAAATGCATCGGGGCATTCTTGTAAGGAATGACACCAAGGCACGCAAAAAATAATTGCAATCTCAGTGCTTTTGTTTAGACTTACAGTGACGATACATATTATTTGTATAAAAACACCTGTGTGTTAGTTATATAAAAGGATCAGTGTTGTTAGTTTTTGTGATGCAACTAGCTCAAAGAACAGAAGAAAAGATAGATCAATGACTTAAAAATTGTCCTCTTCGAGGGGGGAACCTCCTTTACATTACATAAATGAAAAATTCTTGGATGATAAAAATCATAAGACCTCCTTGGTATATATAGTATTCTAAGGGAACACAATATAATCAGAGCCTACATAACAATAATAATGTAAGGGCACAACAATAAAAATAGTGGTATTCTATGGGGAACAACAATGAAAACATGAGGGATACATGGGCACAACAATAACAATATGGGGATACACTAATAATAAAATTAAGGGGAATACACTAGTATTATAAGGAACTAACATTCCCCTCTCCTTCAAAAAAGTGTTGTCCTCAACACTTGAGTAGTTCCAGATGCTTCTATATAAAATTTTCATCATCCCATATGGAGTCTTCAGTAGGTAAGTTCTTCCGCATAATGAGATACTCTGAAATTAATCGATTCCATAGTTGTCAAGTTCTTGTTTCTGTGATAGCTTCAGGCTCAAATATTGTTTTTCCTTCTTCGTCAAGTTATGGAAACACTGTTTGAACTGGGAGATTTCACTAATAACCTTATTTAAGCATGAAACATGGAAAATTGGGTGTACTCGGGAATATGTAGGAAGCTCCAATTTGTATGCCATAGTACCAATATTTTACAACACCTTGTAATGACCATAGTACTTGGGTGATAATTTATTATCCTTATTATCTTGCTCGAGGTAAATTTAATTGCATGGTTGTAGTCGTAAAAATATCCAGTCGTGTACATCAAAACTTCTTTCATTGTGATGTTGATCTACCTGTTGTTTCATTTGATTATAAGCTAGAGTGAGGTTATCCTTTAAGAATTGGAGAACTTGTTGTTGATGCTTGATGTGAACTTCCACTGCTTGAACCTTAGAATTTTATCTTAAAGAAGATCTGATGGATGGTGGATGATATTCATAAAGTGCCATAAATGGGGTCATTTTTGCTATAGTATAGAAGGAAGTGTTATACCACAATTTAGTTAGAGGTAACCTCTTGACCCATTGTGTTTATTTATCAGATACAAAGAAATGAATATATACTTCCAAACATTTGTTCACTATCTCAGTTTTCCCATAAAATTTAGGATGATAAGATGAGCTATGAGCTAATTGAGTACCAAGACAAGAAAAAAAATTCATCCAAAAACTTCTAGTGAAACCGGAATCTTTGTCACTTACAATCATCCTTGGGTTTCTATGTAGCTTTTGAATTGTTTCCATAAATGCAGTAGCAATTGTATTAGATTTAAAAGGATGAGATATTGAACAAAAGTGTACATACGTGGTAATTCTATCAACTACCACCATGATGAAACGCTTTCCTTCAAACTTGGGTAAACCTATGATAAAATCCATTGAGACCTCCTCCCAACGTTTACTTGGAATGGATAAAGGTTGTAACAGATCTGAGGTATTAATTGTCTGAAATTTATTTTGTTGGAAAACCAAAAATTCTACGTCAAGCTTCTGAATATCAAATTTAAGGCCATGCCAAAAAAATTCCTTCTTGATCTTGTGGTAAGTTTTTAAAAATATTGATTTCCCTCCTAAGGGGGAGGTGTGTAATTCCAAAATAATATTTTTCTTGAGTTGGGAATTCTTACAAAGATATAAGTGATATTTGTACCATAATGAATCATTTTTCTAGATAAATGTATTATATGTACTGGGATCTTGATGCAACTTATGAACGAGTTTCCACACCTCTTTATTATTCTTCCATTCATCCCTTGATTTGGTTATCCATTCAGATTGGATAATAGAAATGGCACAAAGCAATGCTTCCACATAATCATCCTTTTTTGAGAGTGCATCTGCAAAAACATTTTTCTTCCCTTTTTTGTAGATGATTTCAAATTCCTAACCCAAAATATTTGTGACCCATTTTTGCTTCTCTTCTGAAGATAATTTATGTTCCAAAAATTATTTAAGACTATCATGATTTGTTTTTACCTTGAAGTGTATTCCCATTAGGTAAGGTCTCCATTGCATTAGTGCACGTAGTATTGCCAACATTTCCATATCATAAATAGGTTTGTGTAAACACTTTCCTTTGATTGGAAGACTTTAAAAATCAATGGGTATTCCTTATTGCATTAAAGCAAAACCAATTTCATTTCCTGGGGCATCACATTCCACAATAAAGGTTTTTGTGAATTCAGCGTAGCTAAATCTAGTGCTTGGCACATTGTCTCTTTAAGATGTTCAAAGGCCTTAGTTGTTTCTAAATTCCAAGAAAATGCATCTTTATTCAGTAATGTTGTTAGAGGTGTTTCTATTCTCCCATAATTCTTAAAAAACTTGTGATAATACCCTGTCAACCTGAGAAATCCTCGAATATGATTTATGGTTGTGAGAATATTCCATTCCTTAATGCATTTAATTTTGTTAGGGTCTACCTTAACACCCTCATGAGGTACAATATGACCCAAATATTCCACCTCTTGTACTCCAAAGAAAATTTTGGAGGTTTTTACATATAATTGTTTCTCCTCCAATAGTTTGATCAACTTGTCAACATGTTGAACATGATCCTTCCAAGACTTTTTGTAGATGAGTACATCATCAAAAAATACTAACACAAATTTTCTAAGGAAGGGTTTGAAAATGGAATTCATCAAACCTTGAAATGTAAAAGGTGCATTATTAAGTCCAAAAGGCATGACTAAAAATTCATAATGACCCTCATGAGTTCTAAATTCTATTTTCGGAATGTCTTCAATATTCATTCAAATTTCATGATATCCTAAACGAAGATCCAACTTGGTGAAGTAAAGTGCTCCATGTAATTCATCAATCACAGGAATGGGAAATTTAACTTTAATAGTGAGCTTGTGAGCTCCCTATAATCCGAACACATATACCACAATCCATCCTTCTTCTACACCAATACTACTCGATCATAGAAAGAACTTTGACTAACACTTTTTGGAGATCTGGAGAAATAGATGATATTGATGTTTGAACTTCTAGTGAGAATAATTAATAAATTACGCATTGTTGTTATTTCTTAATTTTTTTCATGCCATTAGAGTTGATTATATTTCCTAGTTTCCTTGCGATAGCCCTTAATTCAAATTTCTTTCCTTCCCAAAAAAATTCAAGAAAATTTCTTGAAAATTAAAAGTTATCGTCCCCAAAGATTGTAACCATTGGACTCTTAGTACAACATCAACACCACCCATTGGAATGGAAAGCATTGGACTATTCAATACATATTCCCCAATGGTTAGCTTGATATTATGGCACTTTATAGAGAAATTTATAGTTCATCCATTTGCAACCATCACTTGAAAGTATGGTGCTGGATATAGGAATCAATCCAATTCTTTGCCTATCTTACAATGAGTAAAATTATGATTAATATCTACATAAATCAGCACTATTACATTTTTCTTATTCATATGTCCTTCTATCTTGAGTATTTGAGGAGTGGTAATTCTTGCCAATGTATTTCAAGTTATGTTGGATTTTTTGGACATTGGATAAACCAACGCTCCCCATGTGTTTTGTGAGATGGATTAATTGCCTCTCATGAATCCTTATCTCTGGCGATGTGATCGTTGACTAACACCTATGGGTTTTTTTCTAACAGAAATCGTGATTCCCAACAAGTGGTATCAGATATTAGGTCACAAGTTCGATACACACTCAGCTCGCGTTGGGGGGGAGATTGTTGGACATTGAATAAACTAATTCTCCCTGTGTGTTTCGTGACATGGACTAACCGCCTCTTATGGATCCTTATCTCTGGTGATGTGATCGTTGACTAACACCTATGAGTTTTGGTCTAAGGGAAATCATGATTCCCAACAGGATTCATTTCTTCTTTCTTAGGGGTTGGTTCTTGATGTATATCCTCCTCTTTTAATATTTCTTGTTCCTTTTCTTCCTCCCCTTCACAATCTATGTAGAATAATTTCTTCTCAGCACACTTAGGACCTTTAGAGTATTTAATATCACAAATGTAACAAATCCATTTTGCTATTTTTTCCTACCATTTGTGATGGCGTCAAACTTTTCGGTTGTGGAAATCTAGGAATAGAAAAAATTCCATCTTTATAGTTGTGAGTGGTAGACTTCCTTATTGCCATAATTTTTCTTTCAAATTTTCTTGCCACCTTGAATGCCTTATCCAATGAATTAGGTTCCCAAAGGAAAACTTCATGTTGGATTTTATCCTTCAAATTCCCCATGAAGATATCAATCCTATGCTCCTCTTGAATATCATTTACCATGATATTCAATTTTTGGAAGTCCTCAATGTGTTATGCCATTGAACCCTTTTGTTTGAGATTTATCAATTGGCCAAAGAAGGTGTTTCTCTTTGTATCCTCATAATGTGTTATCATTCCTTCCATAAAAATTGACCAAGTAACAAGCTGTTTATGAGAACAAAGTCATCGATACCATATAAAATTATTGGGTTCTAAATATAAATTTGCAATGTGTACCTTTTGTGTGTGTTGCACAGCATGGAGATCAAAATATTACTCCATCTGTAGTATCCATGTTACCAGATCCTTTCCATCAAACTTACTCATATCGATATTTGGAATGTGGTGGTTCTTAAACCCAACATTGGAGACTCTAAAATCATAATGCATTTCCTTTTTTCCTCATTTTGATTTTCATGGATTACTTTGTCACCATTGGGAATTCTTTCTTATAGCAACTTTTCCAACCTTCCTTCAACCCCTCTATCTCCACATTCAGCATTGCTTCCATGAATGCTTTTAAACCATCATTCAAAACTCCCATGTCCCTTTTTATACCATCTATATTAACATTTTCCATGGCTTCCAATTCCCTTTTTGTTACTTTTTTCGAGAGACAAATTTGTTGCACTTGGTCTCGTAAAATTGATATATCATGCTACATTTCTTCCTCTTATTCATGTGTCATAGAAGAGTTTTATGTTTTCTTACTAGGTGTGTCTATTTTTTTTCGATGCATTTTGGAATCAAACAATGATATCTATGTTTCACTATGCCCTTTGAATCACTTCAAACTGATTTTTCAAACAAAGGTTATGCAAAAATTTTAAAAATACGCATTTTTTTCTTGCTTTTTAGGAGCTCTATATTTAAATTGTTGTATCTTTGTAATTTCGGATCTCCAAGATCTGAAATTCCATTCGGTGGTATCCCTTTGAGTCTTAATTCGAACCCCACAAGTCAGACTGATATTGGATTCTTCAAGAAATAGTTATGCCCAATCTCCCATGATGACCCAATTATAGACTAGTTCAGTAGAGATAACTTGTACGGAGTGCCACATGTCATTGTTTTGACCTTCGGCCCTAAAAATGATACCCAAAAAACTACAGTCCATCCACTTTCAATCAAATATTATGAAATTCAAATCTGATTCTTCGAGATAAATTTATGAGTATTTTCCCTAAGTCACATGTTTGCAATGGAATTTTGGATCCTGAAAAAACCCTACTTCCTTAGATCATATCTCCGAAAATATAGCGAACCAAGATTTGAAATTAGTACATGAGGTTCACCAATATTTTGGATCCATGTGGTTGCAATTTTAGATTCTTAAGCTTCATAGAAAAATTTATAGGGAAAATTCCAATATGACCTATTTGAAGAAGTGAAACTCTAGAATACAAAGCTCTAATACCAAATGTTATGCAACCAACTCAAAGAATAGAAGAAAAGATATATCAATGACTTCAAAAATTTCCTCTTCGAGGAGGAAACCTCATTTACATTACATAAATGAAAAATTATTTGCTGATACAAATGATAAGGCCTCCTTGGTATATATAGGAGTCTAAGGGGTCACAACATAATCAAAGCCTACATAACAATAATAATGTAAGGGCACAACAATAATAGCATGGGGGATACATGGGCACATAAATAAAAATAGAGGGCTACACTAACAATAACAATAAGGGGAATACAATATTATTATAGGGACATAATAGTTTTCATAATGCACCGGGGCTGTAAATAATATTTTGTAGGACCGTGGCGTTATTTCTATGAAATATCTGGTGCATTAAGAATTACAATGCGTTGGGGCATTAATTTAAAACAATACTAGTGCTTTAAGAATTAAACGCCCCAGTGTTGTCATTTTCTGAAAAGGCGGCGTTCATGAAAAAATATGTCTTCATGGTGCTTTTATATAATATAATGCACTGGTGCATTTTTATGTTATGGGCGCACCATTTTTTTGTATGATATTTTCTCTTTTTTTAATACATCGACTTGTGACCGTGCAATTATTGTAATTTTTAAAATATTTTATTCATCAAAAATTCGATATATGTCTTATAAAGTTATTCATATAAATTAAAATTTTATTAGTACATTTGTATATGATGTTTGGATTAATTTATTATATTATCAAATTTCGCATCTCTTCATTATAATATTTAATCATCCATATATTTAATCAATGGTATGACATTTCATAGTGACATGGGATAACACAATAGAATAAATTAAACTATATTTTATTATATATCGATAATATGCTCTTTGTCATACATAATGGTATTGTTATTGGTATCCCCTTGGCTTTCAATTAAGACACTATGTCCATTACATTAAGCAAAATATCTTATTTTCACATACAATTATTTCAAAAAATACAACATATTGCATTGATATCCAAATATATCATATTTCTTCATTGAAACTATTGTCAATGCTCGAGCTACTTCCATGAATTGGGTTATTTGGAAGAATTTTTTGTTGATTTCATCTATTGTTTTTGTCTTCTTGATATTGTTCCGTCTGCAAACATAAAAATAAAGTGTAATGAGTGTATCTACATTGGTGAGAATAATTAAAATAGAAATAAATAATATACAACAATATAAATCAAATAGCAATGTACCATAGCAAGAATTGACTCATAAATTGTGCACGTGGTTTCAAAACCAAGTCTCATGCCTTGTTCCAACAAGTCTTTTGTTGGCGTAGTTCCATACTTTGTTTCATGCATGTTTTAAACCCCATTATAAATCATAGATTTAATATAAAGGGTTTTTTTGTTCTATTAATTATAAACTTGGAGAAGTAAAACAACATAAATACTTACAAATTCCACAATTAATTTTTGATATGCCAACATATACTCACAACCCATATTTAACCCAACGTCAATCAATTCTTCCAATGACCCTTCTTTGTATGTTAGCAGATGTTAGTGTCCAATAGTCACAATGATCAAAATTTACTCTTTCATTCTAATTAGTCTTATAGTCAAATGGTTACATTTTAAAATAAAATTTAACACCTCTCTTGGTTGTTAAATGGTCAAGTAATTGTCTAAGTGTGATTTTCACTCTCATGTCATGGTCATCAAGGTCAAATCATATCATTTTCATGAGTCATTAAATCACGATAGGTCATTTTTCCTTCATTAAGTGTCATTATTTAAAATATAAAAAGGAAGAGTCATGGTGTCATAGGGTTGATCATCAGAGTGTCATGAGTGTCATAATTTTTCCATTTGGATTCATGTCACCATCATCCAAAACAAGTAAAATGTCATGAGAGTTAGCACTTAGGGAATAAATCACATCACTAAGTCATTTGGTTAAAGTACATAAGGTCACTCCACTAACAAGCCAAAATTGAGTTTTTGAGTTATAAAGGGACATAAAAGTGTTTTAAAACTTCATTCCATCCCTCCACAAGTTTCAAGATCTCCTCTCCATCATTTGAAGAGCTTTTATAGCCACCAAAGCTTTGAATTTTTCCCACTACTGCTCTTCAATCAGTTTGCTACATTTTTGGAGGGTGTTGTTGTGATTTTGATTTGGAGGTCAAAAGGAGAAAGAAAGGGTCTTTTCATTATCTCAGTGCTTCAATATTTCTTTAAACAACTAATTATAACCTTACAAATCCTCTGTGCAGTCATTTTCTTCAAAAAAATGGTCAAATTCTAACCCTAGGGTTTGTTGTGTTTTCCCTTCCAATGGTGTTTTGCTTCTTTTGAGAGGAATCCTCCTTGATTTTTGGTTCCCACATCCTTCACTATCTTCATTAAGCATTCCCCACCCTTTCCCTCACTTAAATTCCTCCATTTTATCATTTCCCTCATAAAACCCAACTTGTTGCTGCATTTTTGGCACAAGTTCGTGTTTCCCTTTTTCCCCCTCATTTCTCACTCATTTTGAGAAATTTCACTTGCACTGTGTCCCTAACACCTATCCCTATCTCCCATAATTTTTTCAGATTTTTTCCTGCCCGCTATCCCCTCCATTCCCTTCCCTCAATTTTTTGTGTTTTTAGCCCTATTTTGCAGCTCAAAATATCTTGCCCTCTCTTGTTTGAAAATAGGGTTTCCTAATAAAAATTGAAACCAAAAGCATGGTGAAGACCATTGAAAGGAGTAGTTATAATGGTGGAGATATCTGAATATATGAGCCAACTCATATGCAAGAGTTCAATGCATTAGAGTTTATCAAAAGATCATTTGAGAAGGCAAGATGCCTAGGATTTTGTCTTAAAGTGCAAGAGGTAGGCTATCATCGTGATCTAACAAGACTCTTTGCCATAAATTTCAAGAAGGATTAGGCAACCATAATAGGGATCAGTTTTCCAGTGTCAGAAGAGTTCATTGCTTTAGCAACTACTATCCCTCATCAAGGTGAGAATTCGTTCAAGGGCATTGATTTATACCTAGAAGCATTACAAGATGTTCGTGAAACCACAGTATAAGGAGTCTCCTACTCATGTTTTTCCTACTAGGAAATTGTTGGACAAATACAACGCTTTAGTGAATATTATTATGAAATATTTTACTTTTGAGGCAGGTTTGGCATGCTATATCAGTACCATATCAGATTATTGATGCATTTCACTTTTGAAAACCCCCTAAACTTACCTAAATATTTGTTTAGAATTTTGGTGAAGATGAAAAATTAGGTGCAGTCTAAAATAAAAGATCCTCAAGCTAGCCTCTTTCATCATGCCTTAGTCAAGGTAGTAGTCCTTCAGCCACTGATACAAATCAACATGTCATGGGAAGCTTTCTTGGAGGCAGCTACTCTCTTACATGTATCCAACCAGTCAAAGAGTCAAAACTCTCCTTCATCACCATGAGGACCATAGGGAGATGAAACATCAAGTATGCCATCACTGACCATAACTCAACCTAGAACAGAGATTTCAAGGGCATGTAAGAAAGGTAAGAACATGTTCTTTGTTCCAGAAACAAAAGAGGAGATACCTAGGTCTAGGCATAAAACTATATCTCAAAGAAAAAGGATACCTAACGAGGTTGTAGGTGAAGATGAAGTTTAGTTGGATACCATGAGAGAGGAACCACCTCTGAGCATACATGATTCACCATTGCATAATGAAGAAGAGTTACCTCCAGAAGTTGAGATGGCCGACCTAGGAGAATAGTAGGGAGATAAGGCAGAAGAATATATCATCTAGGAGAAGGAAGCACAGATGAAAGAGCTAAAAGATTGCAGATCCAAAGTAAATTTCATGGTGGATTTCTTACAACATGACAATAGATAGTTGAGATAGGCTCCAATGCAGCAGAGCAAGCCACAAGAGAACCCTCCATCAGCAAGTAAAACATTGGCAGAAAGGGATAAAGGTAAGGCTATTATTGATGTTGAGCAGCTAGAAGAAAATAATGTTCAAACACGGCCTATGAGGCCTAAGACAAGAGAAATGGCTAGGAAGTAATGAAATCTAGAAGATCCATCTCCTCCTCAAGCTCAAGGCACCATAGTTGATCCTCAAGCTCAAGATACTAGATTTGACTCCATAAGTATTGATATTGAGAAAAAAAAAAGAGTATTGGCTTGATAGAATGAATGTACATTTAGAGAAGCTACTGGAGAAAGAAAACAAGGATACTACCATGCAAAGAAATATGGCAAGGCACTATTATGCTATGAACGTGATTTGCAAGGTTAGGGTAAAAAAATTAAGAAGAAGCTCAAAAGAATCCAAAGGAAATTCAAAATGAAAAAAATCCTAGACCTATTAGCTAATGCATCACTGGTGGTATGAAATAAAATCAGAAATCAAAGAAAAAGAGGAAAAATTTTGAAATTTTGAAGTTTTTGTGCACACGAGAGAAAAAACATCCTACAAAAACGTAACAACTAGTCGCTGCGCTTTTTCTCAAATGGTTCAAATCCAAAAATTCAAGTATGTTTGGATGGCTAATGACTTAAGGATATTAGAAAATCACTTTTGGAGGCTTGTACATTCATGTTTTTGAAGAAATTGATCAAAAAGTTCCTTTTTTACAACTTTCTGCCACCTTTTCAAAAATTCGTTGCGTTTCTGGACACTTGCTCGTAAAATCAGTTTTGAGGGTGCTAAAATGATGAGTTTGGACATATTTTAATTATTAAGGCTTCAATATAATTTATTTCGATATTTACTGTGTAACACTGTAAATAACATGTTTATGAATTAATAAGTAGATGAAATAATATCAGTTACTGCAGTTAAGGTTCTATTTTGAAATTTCCACAATGTCTAGCCTGTTGCTGCCACTGGAAGTGATTCTTTCGCCCTCCTGGAAAGCTTCCGGACCAATGGAATTTGAATTGAACCCTGCTCTAGCTAAATCAAATTGTATTTTTTTGAGGCTCTACGTAGCTCTTGCGTAGCCTCCTGGAGCTGAAACTCGGCCTCCTCTTCTGACTCTTCCAGATCTAGAATCCTCCTCTGGAAATTTTTTACTCTGCCCCTGACACCTACTACTCACTCACTGATTTGGATCTCCATTTTCGAATCACCTAGCATAGGTGGAATTTCCAAAAACAATTTATGGGTTATGGGAAACTCCTGTGTTTTATCCTCTCCACAAAATTTCGAGACTAGAACACCTCAGATGCTACAAAAATTAACAGAAAATCCCTAGAGGAGGCCAAGAGCCTCGACCTTGTAAGCAGAATGGTCCCAAGGCATAGTATACATCCTAATATTTCTTCACTAGCCTTCATCGTCACTCATAACCTCTTCTAATTCAGCTAAAAATCAAGCCCAAGTTGTTGCGTTTCTGCTAAAAAAGTTTCTCATTTTGGGTTTGAAGGTTTTTATTACACGTGGAGGTCAAAGGTCAAATTTGATCGATGTAACAGCTAGATCATGAGTTATTTGATGATTAATAGGCTTATTAATGGTCATATTTGTAAATAATCTTATGATTAATTCCTTGAGAGAAAATCTCAATTAGTTATCTAAAAAAGGGGAAATTTGTTTCTAACTTCCCTAGGATTATGCAATGAGTCATTAGGTTCATTAATTAGTAGCTATGGATCAAGATTCGACCCCTTAGAGGTGGAATCTTGTTTTTTTTCTATATGTACTCCGAAACAAGTCAAAGAGAGGGTTAGATATTTGAATTTGACACTCTTTCGGAACTGGTGTACTTGACTCTTTGCAGAATTAATTTACAGTAAGTTGTAGCTATTTTTATGGGATTATTGTGATGTGGTTAGTGACAGTGTTTTTCTCCATTTTTCTTATTTATCTGATGATCAAGTTTTTCGAGCAACAATTTATGTTCTTCTTTTGTTAATCTCATAAATTTTAAATGGGATACATTTCCTCATATGTTCTCTTTTATCAAATATTTTCATATAAATGTGTTTATCTTATAAGTAAATGAATTCATACATGTATGCTCATTTTACTCCTTGTACATGATTTCTTCCTCACCACACTATAATGACAAATTCAAATTGTGTTACTAGTTACATTTATCTTGCCTCATTCTATGACTGCAGTTGATCCTTTGGAACACTTGTCCTAGTTTCTAAACTTGGTGCTTCTTATCCAACAAAACCTAAATAAAAAACCCTACTGAGCTGATAACTAGTCTAAAACCTAATACTCTCTAGTCACTTTCATTGGCTGTGAGGTTGATTTTGAGAGAGCCCTCTCTGATTTGGTAGGGCTAGATACCAAGTCAAAAGTTGGTATGTGGTTACCTCTTTGGTTTCTCTTCTCATCCTTGGGAAACTAAGGAGTCCTAGCAACACCTATTCGACGACATTCAAGGATGGTTGTTGTAAAACAACTTAAAATATACAAAAATGAAGCATTGAGTTGTTATAGGTAAATATTAACAATTACTCACAAAATTTTAAATCAACCCTTTTCTTCCTTGTCATCCTGTTTTATGTGTTGAATAAGTTCCATTTTGTTTTCTTTTTGCAAGAAAATACTTGAAAAATAATATTTAATGCTAAATTATTTTTTATATGTACAAATTCAATCAAAATTACATACATTTGAAGCGTCTTGTTGGTGAGATGCTTCCTCTTATGATGCAATTATTTCAATTTCGTTTACCATATCCTTGTACACTTTTTTGGACATTCATAGTGGCATGTTTCGCTTATCAGCTCGTTGATCATTTGGGATTTCCATAATCTTCCTGAAAATTTGCAATAAACTAATATTATATTGATATATGAAAACTAATATAACAAAATTGATATTAATAAATGAATGGTTTGTAGTAATATATACATATAATTCTAGAACATTATTTTAATTAGGAATATTACCTTTTGAATGTTTCTTTTTGTTGTATGTTTTTGTTATTGCAAGTCTGACCATTTCTCTAGAGATACTTCATGTTGTTTAGATATAATTTGGTTGTTATAATAATTGGATTGATTTTTGTGTTGTAAGAGGAAAATATGTCTATATGTTTGTTCCACTAGATCCCTCATATTTTTGTAAAAAAAAATCCCCCTTTCATTAAGTACCACTCTAGATGAACTAAGGACCAATTCATTGTCATTTACATGTTCTATACTTTTTCTTTTCTTAGAATGACATTGACATTTTCCTTCGTTGTTTCTCCCTATAGAGCATTAAACATATATGAATTAATAGAGTTTTTGAAACATGTTATCTAATATTCTAAAGTATACTATTAATGAAAATTCAAAAAAAAACTCATATTGAATAGTATTTTTCCATTCACCTCATTCATCCTTCTGTAATTTTTCTATAAGGATTTTACGCTCTTATGCACTTAGCTTAGAAATAATATTATCGACCTTCTTAATTTTGTGTCTCTGCATGACACACACTAACCAATACATATTAGTTAAAATTACATATAGTTCAACTATATTAATTTTGTAAATAATTTACAAAGAACTTTCTTTCTCTTCTTTTTTCGATGTGTTATCATTGTGTCGAACAATATTTTTTCTACTAGACACCTTCTCCGACATTTTTTATCAATATACATGTACCATTCAATACAGAAGCTATTAAATATATTTTATAAATAAATGAAATAATTTTCAACCAAAAAAATCTCTGGTAACTGGTGTGTTTATCCCATTAAACGACCCAGATTTTAATTGTTCGGCATCATCAGGTAAAATTAAGTTTTTAAAATAATTTTAAACTATGACAGTGCGATTTTTAACGCTAAACACATCGTAATGATTTAATGGTGGTATGTGGAAGAGGTGCACCAATGTGTTATATTACATAGGGAGCAACGATGAATAGACTAGACAGAACTGACAATGTTATAATATACTGGTGTGTTGTATTATGTAGGGTGTACCAGTGTGATTCATTACACAAGGCGCACCGTGGAACATATATATGCTTTTAAAAAAAATAGACAGGGCCGACAGGGTTTGGATCTAATTCAATATTTGATTCCCCTACTTTACATGTCAAATGCCCTATATATAGTAAGTACACAAACCCATTAAATATAAAATTCCTAAAATGAAAAACCCTAATTGTGAAGTTGTAGAGGAATTTAAACCCTAAGGTGAAATTTTGCAGGAAAAAACAAGGGATTAAGGTAAGTATTGAATTTTTTTTCTTAATTTTAATTAAATTTAAATAGGAAGAGATATCGTAAAAAAAAATGCTAGTAAATCCTATAGTAATTTTTTTATTATACAGAGTTTTTAATTTGTTTTTTCTATTGTGAATAAATCTAACAGTAATTGTAAAAAAAATTAACAATAAAATTTAAAAAAAAAAAAAATCATCGAGGGTTTTAAGTGAATCACCATAACTTTCAAATTCTAATCTTTTTGCAGTTCCAAAATATTTTGTTGCTCCAAAGTGCTCCCACTATGTCTCTCTTGCAAATTATTTAACTTTTAATTAAACCCTAACAAAAATTATAAATATTTTTATTAGTAAAATCTACAATAAAATTTAATTTTTTTTATTAAGCATGGTTTTGAGTGAATCACCATACATTTCAACTTCTAATCTTCTGAATAGTTTTGTTGCTCCAAAGTATTTTGTTGTTGCACAGTGCTCCTGATATGTCACTTTTGCAAATCACTACTGTGAAATTTTGGGTAAAATAATGAAATAGTGAATAACTTTCTACTATTTAAAAGACTTCATGAAATTAGATTTCGAAAATTCAATTGTCTCTCGTTTTTAAATTTAAAAAAAAAAGAAAAAAAAGCGACACTTTTTTTTTCAATTTATCTGAAAATTGGCGCATTCGATAGTCAAGCGCATCGGTGCATTTATCAGACAAAATGCACTAACATTGTCGAGGCACCAAATTTTTTCAACACACCGACATGATACAAATTTTTTTTTCGAAATCCTGAAATGGTGCAATTGATTTTTTTAACACAACAGTGTGATTTGTATTTAATGTAATAGTGTAATTGTTATAAGAGCACCGAGTTGATTGAATTCATTTTTATTTTTTAAAATACAAAAACAAGTGTGTAGAAGTGTTGTTTTTATTTGAAACGCATCAGTGTGTTTTTGTACAAGAGCACCAATATGATAACATATTTTTTTCAAAATGTCAGAAAATGGTGTGGGTATTATTTGAACGCACTGGTGCTGGTATTTTTTAAATGCATCGGTGCACTTTATTTTTATAAGTACACCCGTAGGGTTTAAAAGGTATTTGAAATTTTATTTTCACATAAATCAGCATATTAATCTCAAATTTTCCTTTAGGATGCATCCACATGAATTACAGTAGTTCATAGTACAAATTTTTCACTTAAAGTCATCTTATTCTTGAAAAATGGTCTGAAAAGTATATTGAAATTCAGATTGTGGTTATATGGTTCTCGAGATTAATTTTAGATATGCACACAAAATTTTATTTCTGGTTTTTCTCAAATTCAGGGACAAAATATCAGTAATATCAAATGGTAAATTCTCAAATTTCAGCTCATTCCATATTGTTGATCATTCAACAGGACTTCTCTTCGTTCCAATGTGTTATTTTTAGGTGCAAGTGGCGAGACACCTTTGATCGGATTAATGTAAAGGAATAGTGCGATAGTGAGCTAATATCTATCAACTCTAGAAAGATGTGGCCTGAATCTAAGGAGCATTATGTTTTCCCAAAACACTGCAACCAGGGGTTTTTTTACCCAGATGTGTTGGATAAGGATTGGTGGTTCGTATTAAGACACGACCCTAGATCAAAACATATTTTTTAGAACAATGGTGTTATCATGCCAAGCGAGGAAGACAATCAAGGTGATGACAATGGAGAGTAATATGTACTTGTGTTATTTCATAATTTATGTTATTATTGTTTGTTTTTGTTTTATTTATTTCGCTAATTATATTTTTTTGTATTCATCTTGTTGGAATTTTATAATATAATTGGTAAGATTCATCAACGTTTTTTTATAGTGGAAACATTTTTACAATTAAAAGTAAGTATTTCCAATTTTGTACAATATCTATGATAATAAGTATTTAAGGTCACAACCCTTCTCAAATAGGAAAATGAGAACAAAATAGTGAATTTCAAAATAACATTAAAGATTTAGTCTTGATTTAGATACTTATTGATTTATTAATCAGTTCATATGTTTTTTCTTCTTGTTTAGTTCAAATCAATATAAATCATCATGTATTGATAACTCTATGAGGATTTTTTAAATGAAAATTTTGTGTATTAATATGTAAGATTAAATTCTTGACATGAGAGCTAAAGTCATCTTTACTGTATTTAAAGTACAGTTCTTGCAACATTATGTAAACTAAAAGGAGGTCTTATGCATGTATAAAATGTTGATTACATCTTTTTATGGACCATAAGAGAAACAAATGGGCTTACATGGATGCATGAGAGGTTTCAATTTTTTTCTTCATGGATAATGGAATAGTTTTGACTTTTCTTTTCAATGGTAATTATAAATAAAAAATAAATTAATAAATATTTTATGGCTAATAATTAAATGATAAATAATGTGATAGTGATTAAGAGGCATTTGTTTGACTTTCAAATAGACTTGGTGATACATTTTTCTTTCATATTTAGATTATGTAAATTAAATATATATTTTTATGTATTTATAACTAAATTATTTGAAGTAGACATGTCTTTATCATTGTGAACATGATGTAATATTAGCTAAGGAGAAATGTGAAAACATGAATTTTAGTGACTATCTCGTGATAAGTATGTGGAAAAACTAATATTTTTTGAGCTGTTCATTAAGAAATATTCAAATATATTCTTTGTCAAAAGTTTAAATCGGATATAGTATCATTTTTGTATTATTTAACTCATATTTATTATTAAAAAGAGTTAAATTTAAACCAATATAATAGAAAATAAAGAACCAAAATAGCACCAAAATGTTATATCTTTATTACTAGAAAAAAGTTCACTTGCCTCCTTAAGGGAGAACTTCCAATAGAGAAAATCCCAAACTACAAGTAACTTCACTAGCCTTATTTTACATTTCTCGGTCATCATCTTTAGAGAAAGAAACTTCTAATTTAAATTGGTAAAAGTTGCTATAAATATTAAATTTAAATTGCTTGAAAATATCATACTTTAGTAATAAATTAAATTTTATAAAAATAGAATCTGTTAAGTTATATTAAATATAAATTAATTATTAAAAAAAATTGACTTAAGTTTTTAAAATTTAACAATAGGTTGAATTTTATAAACCAATATTGAATTGGTTAAATTGTATTTTTGATTGATTTATTATTTTTAATATTTTATATGATTTACACATTTTCAACTTATTAAGGAATAACTAAATGATTTTACCTTCGTTATTTTTTCCTTGTGAGTATTGAAATATTTTATTAATTAATCTAGATTTAATATGAATGAATTATCTAAGTAATAGAAAAAAAATTATTGTAATTTTACAATCATAGTTTCACCCATAGTAAGCTTTGTAATTTATAAAAATATCTTTGCATTTTTTTTTAAAGTAAGTCTTATTGCATGCAATTTCATATATATAAAAAAATTATAAGTTCGCCAATACATAATCTATAATAAATATTATTTCATAAAAATAAACATCATGATGATAACCATCTAACAAACATAAACATCATCGAAGATACAAATTCAAATTCACTACCATCATCTAGTTATATACACCTCTAGCGCATATAAATGTCATTAGTTAGCACACAAATCTAATAATCTAATAGAGCATCATCATTGTGATCACATCTAACAAAACACAAACATTGTAATCCAACACCATCACCACATGAATCCTCAAATTAATATATGTCTCAAGTCAAATAATTGCTATCATATAAACATATATCTGCAAGCACATTGAAAGAACATATCTAACGTGACCTAACAATATACACATCAACACCAACATATAAATTAAGTGCATAAACATGAACAAAAGAAATGTTTCTATATATATATATATATATATATATATATATATATATATATATATATATACACAAACAAGTCAAATAACTACATGATCAAGTCAAATAAATGCAATCAAATGTATGATACAACGAACGTGGTAGTGCCAGTATAGTCTATGGTAGAAGACAATGGATGGTCACCTACTGTCTCAACGTCTATTGAACTCTAAGGTGGAGGAGGAGGTAAGTGCTAGTATGTAACAAAATACGATGGATGGTCAACTACTGCCCCAACGCGATATGGAAAACTTTGAGGTGGAGGAGGAGGTCATTGGTCTGCTCTATCAGGAGAAACATAAGGCACATACTCTAGCTCTGGCATCTCGTCATCAAACGACTAAGGAAATATACCACCAAATGGATCAGCAACACCATGACGTCCATGTTTTGATGGGGTAGTAATACTAGAAGAATCATGATCACCACCCTCATCTGACGTATATGTCTATGCATGTCATGCATCCCTCATCATTGTCAGTAGCCTACTGGCATCAATAATATGATGCATAAGAGACATTATCTTGTGCGGACAGTCCCTGTAGAGATATGTGAACCTTGTGTCCACGCTGATATCTCGAGCCCTAATAGGGTGGACTCCCTCCTTAACTAAAACTCTAGCTAATCCATCACAGTATTCCATTTAAAATTGCAGACCAGCCCTACGGCCCCAAACTCCCACACCCCCTTAAGGATGTGCCTCACCCTCTTGGGCCTCACCCATCTCCTCCATCTGGTGGGGGAGGGGGTATGTCCCCATCGAATGTACCAATATCTACAAAATTTATAGTACACAATAATAATTAGAAATTTTCATTAAAAAATTTAATAAAAAAATTTAAAGAATGTACTACAATAAATTTTATTCTAATTAATTAAAACAATAAAATGAAACTAGATTAATTTAAATAAAACACTAGTATTACCTCTATCATCTAGAGGCTCAGTCAGTGTGAAGAGGATGTTGGCACATTATCTCCAATCAATCCCCCGTGTATGAACACTACAATGCGACAAATGCATGGTCATACTCAGTGAATAGTAGCGTCAGTGCCTCAGCAGAAATCGTAGTTGGCTACTTTGGTAGGCCACTCTTGGGAATCATCTTCCCCCACATGTGCATTTGGACCTCAGTGATCAACCTAGGAGGGTAACGGTAAAATGTAGGCCTCGTCTCTAGAAACCTCTCAAAAAAATAAACAAAAAATCTCTGAAGTGAAAGGGAAGGTCGTCCTCCCATATCTCAATGCATGAAACCTATCTAAATTCATGCAAAAATGCCTCAAAAAAATGGCATACCATCTGATACAACGTGGTACCTAAATAAAAGAATCAACATAATAAAAAACATGGAAACTAATGTGTTTCCCATCACTACAAAAGTATGAAATGGTAGTGACTAATAACGAGAAGCACCTAACCTCATGTGCAGCAAAAGAAGAAATTTGTAGTTATCCACCATGGACATGAAAATATACTGGACAAACTGCATGAGGCCTAACATATCTCTGAGTGTAGTAAATTTGACTCTTAGTTACAACCCCATGGGGGACATTAGGGAACTGGGGAAAATCCTCCCCTCTCCTGAATAGGCTAGTGATAAATTATATGTCCTCCTCAGAGGGCCTATACCATGCCCAAGGATCGACATGGAAACCCTTCTCTTGGGTGCTCCATCAGTGGATTAGATGCACAAATAAGACAGAGGGTGCCTTCGGGGATGTAGCCTCCTCATAGTAATTGAGGATGCCTACATCCCTTGAGAGTGCTTGGGTCACTGCAGTAATAGGGTGAGGTTACGAATCCCTATCCCTCTCTTTGGCCTCCCATGGTTGGACCATATTGTATGGGTCTTCCATTTTCTCCTGCTCCTACTGCTACACCCTCTGCTAACATCTCTGCTACATGATTGACATATAAAATACATCATCCTCATACATAAAATATAATTTATTTTATTAAATGAAAAAATTATTTATAAATATGGAAACATAACTTTCAATTTTAAAAAAAACCATTTATGCGCAAAAAACACAGGCATGCACCGACTCTAGTGCATTTTCAAACACAATTGCATCGACATCATTTCACACATATGTATGACGCGCCATTCTCGGTTCAAAAATTTATATTTTTATAGCGGTGTGTCACACTTATGCACTGGTGTGCACGTATAACATTTTCGCACCCATATGGAATGTTTATGTTATCGAATGTTTACATTCTCTACTAATATTATTTTTATGGTACATTTGTTAAATATGAACACACTGGGCATAACCTAAAAATTGTACACACTAAAGTACAATTTATATATTTCCCAGTGTGGTTTTTTTATGAAATGCACCACAACAGTAGCAGTCTTTTATGTTCAAGCACTGAACTGCGGTGCACCCTATAAATTTACAAGGTGCACCGCTATCGATGCAAGACAAACATATCGAGCGTACTGGATAAGGAAAAAAATAAAAAAAATGGAAAATTTAAGCTAATTTGAAATTATAATCTGCTAATAAATTAGAGAGAAACACAGAAATTACTTGGACTTTTGCTCGTCGAGGAGGCATTGTTGACACGTAATGGAGAAAAATAAATGTTACCACGGTTTTCAAAAATTGGAAACTTAGGTAGTGAGAACAGTACGAAAGGATAGTGAGTAAGAGAAGCATCGAAATCAGGGCACTTACATGAGGCAAGAATGGCATCAATGCTTAAGAGCTCTCCAGCACTGTAGATGGTAAAAATTAAATTTACCGTTGGGAGGTTTTTTTATTTAACCCTCCTCTGATGTGTTAGGATAACTGCACCAGTGCCGAAGATATCCAAGACCATCGTGCTTTTTTAAAATTAAAATATAAATAATGGTGTGTTATAATACAGGAATTGCACTGGTGATTTGTTTGACTATAGCACCGCTCTTTTTTTCTAAATCAAAAACCTCCTAGTTGTTCTCTTTAGAAGACATTTCAAGGCATTTTAATATATTTACAGCACTAGTGCATCATTGGAAAACAGCACCACATTTTTTTGAAATTAAAAAACTATAACGGTGCACCTTCTTGGTATGCACCGGAGCATTTTACTAAATGAAGGGTAATGGTTCTTTGGGTGAATATAGCACCGAATTTTTTTAAAATTTAACCTTTTTACGGTGTTATCAATTATTCAAGCATCGGTGCGTTGTGTTATTTATCGCACCATGTTTTTTTATTTTACAAAACTAAATTTTCCAAGGTGCACCATTTTTTATATGGCGTCGATGCTTGTATGGATAGTAAATCACAGTTTCATTTGTAGCTTGTAGATGCACCATCCAAAAAACATATGCTAAATCATTTTCCCGCCCACCTCTGCTACAAATGGATTTTGTGGCTATTTTTATAGGGGCTTCCACAAAAACCTTCGCTAGAAGGTATTTTCCTTGAAGTGATATGAGTTATTTGGGGATATGCCCAACATTATAGCCATGTTTTTTAAATTTGTGGTGTACTCCCGATGCAAGCTTTGCCCCAAATTTTTTCTGAAGCAATCCCACTAGATCCATTGGTCCTCTACATACACAATAGGGTAAAATTGTGACTTAATGAGGGTTTTGAAGTACTCCCACTTAGTCACTAGAGGCTTTCCCTCCAACCTAAAGGTCTCCTTGTGGCTCTCCTACCAAGTCAGGGCATGGTCCTCTAATTTCAGCCACAAAAGCTAGATCTTTTGTTCTTCCTCAATTTAATGGTCGTTGTAATACACTTCCAGTTGCTACAACCAATTATTCAACTTCAAAGTGTCGATATCACTGTGGTATGGGTTGATATCAACCTTTGATTCCATTTTAAATAGGGGTTGTGATTGATTCATAGCACTCAAACTAGGTTGATCTTTTTTTGGTTCTTTCTTTAGTTATTTCTTCATTTTTTCTCAATTTTCTGATCCCACTTCTAATTTTTCCTCTGCATTTGAACCACCATCTTGTACAAATATCCCTAGCTTATTGCTCATGGTATACATGAGGAGATTTAAATTATGATTTATATCAGTGAATTGTTTTTCCAACCACGAAAACCTCTCCTTTGTAAGATCACAAAGGTTATTCATAGATTTTTCAACCATGATTAGGGTTTTTTGACATTTTGACCAATCGATCTATATCCCCTGCAAATCTCCACAAAATACCCAAAGAAGCCTATTATGATAGAAATATGATCTATAAATTTTCGTGGATATTCCATTGGACAGTTCGTCACAAAAGATATGATAATATTGTATTTAAAATATGAAATTATACACTATTACAATTTTATTAGATTTCTGGATTTGTAAATATATTGTTAATAGTGCATGCATGCGAATGAAAATTATGCAGAAAATAGAGAACAGAAAAATAAAATCTCACACACACATTTGACACAAGATATGCTCTGGGAAACCCTTTCAGGAGAAAAACCCAGCAAGAAGGTGAGATCGCTATGCTCTCTTTATCTGAATGAAAATATGGTTGCAAGTACAAAAAAGTATGGCTTGTGGCCCATTATTATGGTCTAACCCTAACCCCTTTATAAATGTAATAATCCTAAGAGGCCCCGTAAGAGTCATGATTAGTTATTTTAATAAATAAATCCTATATACATTGTAGGTGGTTGACCGACATTATAAAAAAGGGACCATAATTAGTTATAACAAGCCATATATAATAAATAAATTGGTTAACCTGAATTATGCAAGGGACCACGAGTAGTTAGGGTTTTGGGTCTCATGATACTATATATTGTCAAAGATAGTAAGGGAAGTCTTGTCTTGCAAATATGTAATTGAGCTCTGCTCTATTGGAGGTTTCCCCCTCAAAGAGGAAAATGAACAATATTGTTGCATATCTTAATCAAATATTTCCATTGTTATCATATCATTGTGTTATTTTTTTTTATCTCTAGCATATTTCGCACATTTGATCTTTTATGTAGGTCAAGCATACTACAAGTGGTATCAGAACACTTTCCTAGGCCAGTTGCATCACCAATTTTAGAATGAAAAAAAAAACATGCTAGAGACATGTTCCAACATCTTTAAACTATAGATATTTTTCATTACGTGCGTCAACCTACAATTGGGGAAGAATACACACAGGAACGACAAGAGGTGGTAATTTTTTTTTGACTCCCTTGTAACCCCTATTGGTACCTCTTTGAGTAGTAGAGCATCAGATAGAACTTGTACATGGAATACAATTCCACGTACCTCTTGTATATCAAAAGCCCCCAAAGGTTACCTTGAAACCAATCTTAGATAATCCATCGACCATCTTGCTCCTACAATACATCATGAACACGATTCAAGGAGATTACTTGCATGTACCTAGGGTAGTCGGGTAGTACAACTAAGGGCATGGTTGATCCTCCTTCGTTAGCACTATGAAATATTGGGCCAAATATTATTGTTGGACCCTTGGTGTAAATCCCGATCTGTAGCACCTGACACTCCTTATTGTCATAGTTCAATCACTTCCTGCTAATTTGTCGTCACATTTTGCAGTATCCAACATTTGGGGTTTTTGTCGTTGCAGTCTTGATCAGTTGGGACAGCCAAATTCCTACACATTTTGTAGTATCCAGTAGTTGGGGCTTTTGTGATGAAAACTTGACTAAACTGAGAGGGGGGGTGAATCATTT
Organism: Pinus albicaulis; assembly: GCA_034641835.2. Classification (NCBI taxonomy): domain Eukaryota; kingdom Viridiplantae; phylum Streptophyta; class Pinopsida; order Pinales; family Pinaceae; genus Pinus; species Pinus albicaulis. Next base: position 320,887,389 of record CM076570.1, on the reverse strand, counting down.
TAGTCCATTCATGGAAATTAAAATTATTTTCATTAAACTCATTAACTGAAACATTACATTATAATATTAAGAAATAATGACCAACATATTAAAAATTTGAACAACAAGTAATAAGCAAACCAAAGCATCACATCAGCACATAATAACAACACATATTGACACCAAATATAAGTGGAAACCCATAAAGGGGAAAAACATGATTTTATTATTTTTTTCATGCAAAGGCAAGCTCCTACTCCTTATTACATCTAATTTTATGTAGGCTCCAACCTACAATAGGCTTCTACCTCAATTTTTTTGTAAGATACAACATGCAAGGAAGCTCCAACTCCCATATGTTTTCTGCAGGCTACAACCCACAAGAGTCTCCTACCTCAACCAACTCCAACTGGATATTTTTCAAGCTACAACTTGAAAGGAGACTACAATCCCCTGATATAAATAAGAAACAACAATGTGTTGGTTTACCTGGTCATAAATTCTGCATATCTCCATCTTCATTTATGCCTCTTCTTCCCTTCAAATCTGCTTCACATAAGCTTCATATGTGTCAGGTAACTAATGCATAATACCTCAATCAAATCTCACATATTCTCCAACTCTCTAAGTCCAAAAATTTCTCTCCAAATTTGCACACATTTATAAATGAACATTGATGGTTTTTCATGTTCCACTCACACGAATATGAAATGACAAAATTTGTCTCTTTTCATTCCAAAGGTGTCCCTTCAATTTCAAAACTATTGAAACTCTTGAATATTAAAGTACATAAAATGAATTTCATCATATCCAAATGTCAAGCATTCATACTCTTCATGTCAATAAATAAATAAATATCATGCAATAATACAATCTTGCATTCATATTCAAATAGCCCTGCATCACAATATTTCTCCATGTCTTTGCATTTGCCTTGCATCATTTATTTTTCTTGCCTTTGTTTTCATAGAGTCTTTCCTTTGCCTTGCATCATGTCTTTGTCTTACCTTTACTGTCATGGAGTCTTGCCTTTTCCTTGCATCACAACATTTCATCTCAACCAAACCAGTCTTCAACTCATCCTTGTTGCTTCTTTGTCATAACAATAAATGAAATCATCTCAACAGTGCATGTATAAATACAAGGGCGCCATCAACAATACATGTGCTATCATATTTTCTTGCTCCTTTAACCTTTCTCGCTCATGTTTTTCCTTTGCCATAACCTTCATCTCTCACTTCAAAATATCTCTACAACAAACCTTGTTGCTCCATTGTTCTTGTTGCTCTTTTCTTGCTCCTTTACCTTTTTTGCTCTTTTTTATTTATGGTAGCATCAAATGTGCTCTAAGCCTCAAAATTTGTAGGGAGTCTAGGACATATGCATCCTCTAAGACCCATAAATAGTTTTGGTAAATTCCACCCAGAGATTGTTTTATTAAAATAATTAATTGTTTTTAATGAACCTTTCAAACCATTAGAGGGTGCTCCATAGTGCCTTTTCCTGATGTTGCTCGCCTTAGCAACTTTCTGCCCGCGTTCTCTCTAACTCATGGAGTCAGTGGGGGCCTGGCCCCCACCCCGATGCTTCAGGAGGCCCTACAGCATTCAGATCCATGATTGATGCTGGCCCAAAGCGACCTCTACGCGATTCGACGAGAAGTTCGTAAAAGAAAATGGATTCGATTCCATCATTTTCCCTTCCAAAAGAAGAAACCTATAAAGCGGCCTTGAACCTAGCTAAGAGAGGTCTCATAGGCCAGTTCACGGGCCTCTGGCCTTCTCCCAAGTCAGTGGATGAATGGACACAAAGGAACTAGACACCATTGATCAAAGAGGGAGTCAAGAGCTATTTCGTTGGAAAAGGTTTCTTTGTTTTTGTCTTTGAAAACCCGGAAGACAGAAGTTTAATATTCAGAAATGGACCATACTTCATGGGTCCGCAGGGAATTTATCTAAACAAATGGTCTCCTTATTTTGATCCTACCCAGGACGTCGCCTCTGCAGTCCCGATTTGGGTAAGGCTTCCCCATTTGCCCCTCCATTGCTGGAATCAAAAATCCCTCCAAATCATAGGTAATGCGTTGGGAAAATACATAGACCAAGCCGCAAGAAAAGATCAGTACTCATGCGCTCGCATCTGCGTAGAATTGGATCTAGAAGAGGGGTTGCCGGAAGTAATCAAGCTCACCATTGCTGGATGGACGCATGTCTAGGAATTGGACTACGAACAGCTTCCTTTCAAATGCAGACATTGTCACGGCCACGGACACTTTGCAAAGCACTGCAAGAAAAAGGCCGAGGAGCAAGTAGACAAAAAAATGGGGAACAATGGAATCTAGTCCAGAAAAATGAAAATCTAAAAAAAGGCACAGGTAAACGCAATATTACTGGAGTTCCTAGCAGTTCCAAAACCAATCAAGAAACGAAAGCAACCCCAAATGGCACAAAAAGCGCTCAGATCAATCCAACAAACTCAATCCAGGAAAATCTGGAACAGGTAGAAATCCCACCTTCAAGTAAAGAGGGAGGGGAATCAATACAGATCGAAGCCATCCAAGGCAGTCCCTCCAATCCCTCATATGCAGAAGTCACAAGGAAAAAACTAGCGGAAAGCTCAGGCTCTTCGGAAGACGAAACCTATGAGCGCCCTTCAAAAAGAACAGGAAGGAAATCCCACAAAGAAATGAGGGAGGAGGAGGTCGAAAGACTCAAAATACAAGGAAGCCAGTCCACAATAGAAATTTCTATTGGGAAAAATACCATACCAAGGCCTTCCAAGGGAGGCCCCAACCCCCCCTCAAGTAAATAATGAAACTCGTCTCTTGGAACTGTAGAAGACTAGGGAATCCCTCTAAAATAGATGCAGTTAAGGACCTTTTGAAAACAGATCCCTCAGACATACTCATGCTCCAAGAGACTAAGATAGAAGGGAAAGCCCTTCTAGAGATCAACAACTCAAAATGGAATAAAAGATCAGGCAAAGCAGTCAGTTCTTGGGGCTCCTTTGGAGGCCTGGCAACTCTCTGGACTAATGACTTATTTCAGCTGAATAAATATCATGAAACACAGCACTGGATCTTCACGGAACTGACACACTATGCAAGTAAGTTGACCATCTCTCTCTTTAATCTTTATGTACCTGTTACTTATTCAGAAAAACGAGAATGCTGGAATTCTCTCTCTACTTTTTTAGACCAGTCTTCCCCCAACAATATCATCATAGTTGGGGATCTTAATATTATTTTGAAAGAAAAAGAGAAGAGGGGAGGTTATTGCAACAGAGATCCCATGCTAGCCACTGTGGAGGAGCTCTCTCAATTGTGGGATCTCTTAGATTTCAATCATGTCTGAGGTATTTTTACTTAGTCCAATAACAGGGTTGGGTCGGACCACATTTCTGCCCACCTGGATCGATTCCTGGTGCAAATATCCCTTATGATGAACAAAAATATCATCATCAAAAAAATTCTTCCCAAACTGACTTCAGATCACAAGCCAATACAGCTTCTCCTGGAAGAAGAAGAATATTTGGGCCCTATTCCTTTTCGATTCAGCCCCCTTTGGATCGAGAGAGAAGGCTTCACAGAGACAGTGAAAGCAGCATGGGCCAAATCCTTCTCGGGATCCTCAAGTTATGTTTGGGAGAAAAAGTTGAAGGCCACAAAACAAGAACTAAAGGAATGGATAAAGAAACCAGCCCCTACTCCAACCAACCAAAGAAAAGAAGTAGTGCAGATGCTACAGTCCCTGCAAATAGATATGGAAAGCAAAGATATCACAGAAGAGTTGTTGGAAAAAGAAATAAAAGCCCAGCGATCCACATATCAATCCTTCCGAAAAGAAGAAGAGTACTGGAGACTCAAATCCAGATGTCTGTGGCTAAAGGCAGGGGATCGGAACACCTCCTTCTTCCACCGGAAATATAGAGCACGACTGTCTAGGAATCATATAGCAGAAATCAAAACAGTGGAGGGCCAAGTATGCAAAGGTTTCAATCAGGTCAAAGCTGCTGCAGAAATCCACTTCAGGAATCTTTACAGTGAAGGAACTCAATGCAATGTTGAGGAAGCTGCTAACCTCCTCTCTAACATCCCTTCCCTCATCAGCCCTTAAGATAATTCAGTCCTCTGTCGACCCACATCTGAGGAGGAAATCATTAACATTATTTGGTCCATGGATGCAGATAAGGCCCCTGGGCCAGATGGATTCACAATCCATTTCTATAAATCTTGCTGGCATATTATCAAATTTGATCTCCAAAAAATGATAAGAGGGTTTATGAAAAAAGCCAAGATTGGTGGAGGATCCAACTCCACTTACCTAGCCTTAATTCCCAAGGACTCCAATCCTGAATCATTTGCAAGATTCAGGCCCATTTCGCTGTGTAATTCTTCTTATAAAATCCTGGCTAAACTATTAGCAAATCGGATCAAGCCTCTGCTCAAAAGACTGATCTCCAGTTCTCAAGGTGGTTTCGTGGAAGGTAGACACATTCTGGATAACGTTATTCAAGTACAGGAGACAATACATTAAAGAAAACAGCAGAAAGAGAAAGGTATGTTGATAAAATTAGATATGGCAAATGCATTCGACAGAGTTAATCGATCTTTCCTTTGCAATGTTCTTCTTTCCTTTGGCTTCTCGCCTCACTTTGTTCATCTAATAAAAGCCTGCATTGACAATCCGTGGATAGCCCCTCTAGTCAATGGCTACCCTACCAATTTTTTTCAAGCCCAGAGAGGCATCAGACAGGGATGCCCACTCTCCCCCTTCCTGTACATTGTAATGGCAGATTCCCTCAGTCGAAAACTCTTAGCTGAAAGAATTGCTGGTAACATCCTGGGTCTCAAACCTTCCAATGGTGCAAACCCCTTGAATCACGCACTCTTTGCTGACAATTCCCTTCTAGTTGGAGGTGCATCCATCAGAATTGCCAAAGCTTTTGACATCGTTCTTAGAAGCTATTGCAGATTTTCGAGAGCATTAGTTAATGAGAGAAAAAGTGAAGTCTTCAGCTGGAATATAGACTAGCAAGAACTCACAAGTATTACAAATCTCCTCGGGTTCAAAGGCCAAGCTCAATGGGACAGGTTCAAGTACCTTGGCCTCCCCATCACATCTGGGGTTAACAAGAGATTATTATGGAGTGACATTATCAGTAAAATCAAATCTAAAATCTCTGCTTGGGGAGGCTTCTGGTTAACAAAAGGAGGAAAAGTCATCTTAATCAAGTCCTTGCTGTCAGCACTTCCAATCTATCAGGCAGCATTTCTTCTAGCTCCAAGAAACGTGATGGAGCAGATCTCAAAACTCCTCCGAGAATTCTTATGGCAAGGAGGGAAGGGCAATGAAAAAAAATGCATTTAGTAAACTGGGAATTGGTTAAAAAATTGATGGCAGAGGGCGGATTGCAAATACAAGACCCCTCTCTTGTCAACATAGCGCTGGGAGGTAAGATTTTGTGGAAGATGATCCACGAGCCCACACATCCACTTAGCGTCACTCTAAGGAAAAAATATGTTCACAATATCTCCCTCAGAAATATGCATTATGACAACACAACAAACTGTACGCAGGTGTGGAGATTATGCTACAAAAGCATCAATTTCATCAAAAAAATCATTTACAGAATTCCTGGCAATGGCAAACGTACACACCTGTGGCACGATCGCATCATGGGGCATGATCCCTTGGCTGATAACGTGGATATCACACAACTCAGAGATTGGCCGGAAAGATCAGGAGTAAATAGCATATATGATCTCTCGAAATGGGATCATTGTGGTGACTGGGCAGGTTGGGATTTTCATGGTGTCCCTATCCGGTTATCTCCTCAACAAAACTTGCTCGCTGATCTGCTATAGGAGGCTATCCCTGTCAATAGATACATGAAAGACAGCTGGGGTTAGGTCCAGTCTGGAGCATACACTACAGCAGTAGGATACAGAGTATTACAGGCTTCAAGGAACAATAGCCAAACACCGGCCTTTTGGAAACATGTCTGGGAATCGTTAGCCTTACCAAAAGTGAACTTCTTCTTCTGGACCCTGGTTCATAATAAACTTCTAACGGGAGATAATCTTGAGAAAAGGAACATAGTAGGGCCACATAGATGTGTGCTATGCAACAGCAATCTCGAAACAACCCAGCACTTATTCATGGATTGCAATTTTGCTAAAGAGGTATGGGGACTTATACTTCAGTACTTCCAGATTACTGTCCCTCCACAGAATTCTATCTCGGATCTCTTCACCTCTTGGAGTCTTTTCTACCCTCATCAAATCCCTATAAAATAATTTTGGCGCAAAGTCTGGATAGCACTCCCCAAATATGTTTGTTGGCAGCTCTGGTTGGCCTTCAATTAGCTGATTTTTAAAGATCTGCAGCACTCCCTGCTGCAAGTAGCAGCTAAAGCCAAATCCTTCCTCTTGGAAGCGGCCCAGCAACAGTATTTTAAAGAATATTCTCTGCTTCTGCCCGAGGAAAAGAGGTGGCTTGGCCCCATTGAGCCTTATCCTCATAAGTATCTCCTTACCCCTCAAACAGCTAATTTGGAATGGTGTATAAGAGATACAGATGACACATTCCAAAATTGGTGGCGGACTCAAAATTTAACCACAATTTTCTTTGATGGGGCGTCCAAAGGGAACCCCGGTGCTACCGGTGCTGGTGGGGTCATCTACTCCCCAGATGGGTCTTCAAGAGATTGCTTCTACTGGGGATTACGCCAGAAAACCAAAAACCAAGCTGAGATTCTTGGGCTACTCAAAGCATGCCTCATATCAAGAGACAAAGGTGTCAAAGATCTACAAGTCTTCGGAGATTCAAATATTTTAATAAAAAAATTAAACTCGAAGGAACTTTTCAGAAATGCTAGTCTCAACAAAATCTTGGGTAGATTGAAGAGAGTCCTTTTAGACTTTGCCTCTTACAAGTTTTATAATATCCTCATAAATTCAAACAATGAAGCAGATCAGATGGCGAACAAAGGCTGCACTCTCATGAAAGGGCTGCTAATTGTAAACGATGAAAGTTCCGTTCAAATTCCTTGAGAATGTAGTAGATCAAAGTAGTAGTAGATGGAAATCTGCATTGTAATAGGGGTCGCCTTGGCAAAGACCTATTTTTCTCCAAATAAATAAAATCCATACTCATTTCAGTTTAAAAAAAAAAAAAAAAATTAATTTTTTTTAATATATTCCTAAGTATAAACTTAGGAAATTAAAATAATTAAATGGTATTAGTAAAACTGGTTGTGAATCTTCTAGAAAAAGTTGGAGATCAAGTCAAGATGATATAAGCCATTGATTATAATATAATCTAGTTTGTTGATTGATTAATGAGAATATTCTAAGAAGGACTTTTATGGGCACTTGGAGATCAAAGAGATCAAGAGATCTATTTCTCAAGAGAGTAGCGTAGCAGTTACTAGAGAAGTCATCAACGATATTTCTTGTAGCGAGGGGCAGGGATATTTTTCTGGTTGGAGGTTTCCTAATCTAAGAATACATTGTAGAGAAGGAAGAGAGAGACAGTCATCGTAGATCCACACTGGGCAGTGCAGATCCACGCTGAGGCAGCGCGAATCCTATGAGGAATATGCAAATATGTTGGGGAGAAGATTAGATCTAGTGCTAGGAGTTAGGGTGTGAGACCAGAGGACCAGAGGATCGATCATCCACCTAGCAGATATATTTTCCAGAGGGAGTGACGTAGTCCCTATTAGTTCTGACGTAGAGCAGCACAGTGACTACGTAGTGTCAGCTTGGGGCTAACCATTCAGAGGTTGGATCAGTGTCAAATCACCAATGATAGTGTGAGGTATTTCTCACTAATTTTCTACCAATCGAATTCTCTATATAGGATATTCATTAAGGCATCCAAATATTGTATTCAAAAACTACTGCATAATATGCAAACTCTCAGTTATTGCACCGGTTTTCCCGCATTGGGTTTTTCTGGGGATGTTTTTCCAAAAATAACGGTGTTGATTGTGTGTGTGCTATTTCTTTCTTGCTTAGTACTTATTTCCATAAAATTATTTATGTTTTGAAGGCTACATTTGTATTTATTTCGATTTTTACAGTGTAACACAATAAATAACTTGTATGAGAATTAACAAGTAGGAGAAATAACATCATATTGTTGCAGTATGGATTTGGGTATTCAAATTTTTAGATGGTATCAAATCATAGGTGAAAAAGGAGAGCAGATTCGGGAGAGCCCAATGCTGAGAAGAAGAGGGTGGTCGAAGAGTTCTGTAGGCAGCAGATTGAATCCCTGGAGGGGATATGTAGTCCAGGCCTGGAGGGAAAGATTCTCAAGGAAAAATCCCACTTTGAGTGAGTCGACAAAGAGGAAGATTTTCCATATTGATATTTGGCAGCAACTGAGGGAGAAACACAGCAGCTTCGGCGCAGAGCAGTCATCAGTTGGGACGTATATTTTCTGCAATAGATTACTAGTGCAGAAAAGCAGTAGAAGAAGGAAGAAAGAGCACACTGAGGGAATTTTGACCTCAGATAATTTCTTACCAAAATATTCTAATTTCCCACACAGAATTAGCAGAAACCGAGATTAATTTTGCTCGCTCCAACAAGAAGTGCATAGAACTAGCTGCGCAAAGGGTTAAAGGCAGCATTCGACATTTTTTTGGGTGAGATGAGCACACGAGTTGAGATATCAATATCGTTTGGAGGGTGCATCCAACTATATGAGCTAAAAGGAAAGGGTCTCCTTCCTTATGTATGAGCATGATCTCATGGCATTTATCGATAATGTGATAGTTTTCCCCACAGATCCAGATCCATTAAAGGCCTACAAGAAGGATATGGCATAGGCCAAGAGGTTTATCCTCGATGGAGTTCGAGATCACATTGTTTCTCACATATCTAGCAAAGCATCCAAGGAGATGTGGGATTCCTTAGCTACGTTATATGAGGTATCTTCCGAGCAGTGGAAGATGTTCTTGGAGGAGAATATTAGATCCACAAGGGTGCAGAAGGGGGAGTGCATATATATGTTCCTTTCAAACCTTCAGGAAGTCCGAGATTACCTAGAAGTTGTAGGATCAAAACCTCAAGCCATGGATATGGTAAGATTGGCCCTAAATTCCATCTTAGATGAATGGAAAGTCTTCTTCTAGAGTATCTTGGGCATAGAAAATTTGTTGGATTGGGAAGGGATGTGGGATGCTCTTCAACAGGAAGAGATGAGGCAAGATTTGGTCAAGTGCAAAATTGATGGCAATAGCAGCAGTGGTACGAATCCCAAGGAGGAGGAGGAGAATGCATCCCTTGCAGAAAAAGGGCAATAGTAGCAGCGGAGGTGGAAGAAGGACATCTCAAAGATCAAATTTTTCTGGTTTGGTGAGCTTGGTCACTACGCTATGTAGTGACCTCTCGAAAATAAGGAAAAATAAGAGAAACATGATCTGCAAGCTGCAACCGCAAGGATCGAGGAGGATGATTTTTCCATGATTGGCCACATACCTCTAGAGGAGAGGTAGGGTGATCTAGTAGTATAGTTTGAGAGAGTTTTAGATGGGCAGGATCCTTGAGGAGTCCACCTCTTGGATCAATACCTTGCTATGGGAGCCCTTATTAGAAGTAGCAGGATGGACCAGTGTTAGTTGGTGTAGAGGAGTGTCAGAGTGGTAGTTGCAGTGGCTAGGAGTGCGAGATACTGAGCAACGCAGAGAAAATTTGGAAGTAGTGCAAAGTCAGCAGCAATGCAAAGGCTACATAGGGTCAGCGTGGAGACTATCATTAGTCAGATCTCTAGTGACAGATGCAATCATATTGAATATTGTTGGTTCAGTATTTTGGATGCTTTTTTGTTTCAACAGAAGCAAAGTTGCATATTTAGCTATATCATAGATGTAAAATTTGTGCATTAGTTTTTGGGCAGTGATGTCAAAAATCAACAGCGTAGAGGGAGATTTTATAAAGTCAGGGTGATGGTTCAATAGGTTGCATTACTAGATCACATTCCTCCCTAAGGAGTGTTGATTTTTGGTAGAATTGGATGTGCTCTAAGCCTCAAAATTTGTAGGGAGGCTAGGACATATGCATCCTCCAAGACCTAGAAATGGTTTTTTGAAATTCCACCCGGAGAGAGTTTTATTAAAATAATTAATTATTTTTAATAGATTCCTAAGTCTAAACTTAGGAAATTAAAATAATTAAAGGGTATTAGTAAAACTGGGAGTGAATCTTTTAGAAAAAGGCGGATATCGAGAAAATATGATCTGGGTTATCGATTAGAACTAGTTTTGGTCATTCATTGATCAACGAGAAGATTATAAGAAGGACTTTCGATGGGAACTTGGAAAAAACTGATCGAGTGAAGATCAAGATATCAATTTATCAAGAGATCAACACAGCAGTTACTGAAGTCATCAAGGAGATTTCTTACAATGAGGGGAAGGGATAGTTTTCTGGTTGGAGGTTTCCTAATCTAAGAATACATTGTAAAGAAGGAATATAGATATCTAGAGAGGCAACGTAGATCCATGTTGGGTAGCGCAGAGCCACGTTGAGGTAGCGTAGAGCCTGTGAGAAGATATGCAAATTTGCTGAGGTGCAGATCAAATCCAATGCCAGGAGCCAGGGTGTGAGACCAGAGGTCCAGAGGATTGAGCATCCAACTAGAAGATCGATCAGCCAGAGGGAGTGATGCAGTCGTTATCATTTCTGACATAGAGAAGCGTAGTGACTGTGTAAAGGCAGCTTGGGGCTAGCCATTCATAGGTTGGATCAGTGTTGGATCGCCAGTGATAGTGTGAGGTATTTCTTATTAATTTTCTACCAGTCATATTCTATGTATAGGATAGCTAATAAAGTGTCTGAAGGTTGTATTCAGAAACTACTGCATAATATACAAACCCTCAGTTGTTGCACCAGTTTTCCCGCATTGGCTTTTTCCAAGGAAATTTGTCCAAAAATAATGGTGCCGATTGTGCGTGTATTATTTATTTCTTTCTCAATAATTTATCTGCATAATAATTTATGTTGTGAAGGCTGGAGTTTAACTTATTTTGATGTTTACAGTGTAACACGGTAAATAACTTGTATGAGAATTAACAAGTAGAATAACTAACATCAGATTGTTGCATTAGGGATATGTGTCTTCAAATTTTCACACTCTTCTGATGCTATTTTCCTTTGCTGCTCTTTTGTTGCTCCTTTTCCATCAATATCCCCCTTTGGCATTGATGGAAAAACATTGATATCATTCCATGTGCACATCTAACCTCGCCCTTTGACATCAATGGAAAGGGGTTTGGTTCAGATTCTTCCTGCTTTTCTTGCACATTTTTGAAGATTCTATTGAAATCTTCTATATTGGATGATTAGATCCAGTCAGTCTCTTCTTGAAATCTTTAGTTTGTTCAAAGTTTTGTGGTGTATCACCTTTTTACACTTGTTTAGTTATTCTTGCCTACTGAGCCACTACTAAAATTGATGGTTTCATAGTCATATATGCAAAGTAATTATTTTTTTGAATGAGAATCATTGCTAAATATTGTCCCTACATATGTTCCCATAGCTTCTTTGGCAAGATCATTCTCATCTCTGCAACTTATGAGGATTATAATAAGTTTCTCCAATACAAGTTCAAGAATATGGGGTGTATCACTAGCAAAACATTAAATAATCATTTCAATAACAGAAAATAAAAATAAAAATAAATAAATAAATAAACCACATCATTCCCATGTCATTAACATTTTTAATAACGAGATCCAGAAGTTTTTCCACCATTGTTTTCTACACATGAGCGCAAATTTATAGATAATGGTGTCATTGATCCAAATCTTTCGATGTTAAAATAAAATATATGTGAACAAGTGATTTAAAAAATAACATTATCTATCAGAAGAACGAGCATATGCATTTGGATCTGGATCTATCATTGTCAGGGTCTATTGGAGAAAAAAAACCCTAATTCACCAAGAGTCTATGCAATTAATTTTCTTCGTGCATAAACCAACAAATTAATAGTCTCCGCCCAATCAATTATCAATTATCAATTATCGAGATAATGAAGATATTGCACCCAATCACCAATCATGGCCATAGGTTCGCCCTTGTGCAGAGATTGTTATGCATATTCTAGTTTTTACTACAATACAACCCAAACACAAAATGATGAAAATAATCACTCCAACTGCAATAGACAACGTTTGGAAGCTTATCTAGGATGTTAGTAGACAAAGGAACTAAAAATAATAGTGGTCATTGAAGTCTCAACACCTTTCCTTTATTAATGCTAACATAATCATGTTCCCACTTATCCATCATGTAAATTTCACAGTTGACCATTATCTTCTTTGCTACAACCATTGTTACACCAATTTTTGGTCATCTAGCCATGTATAATTAGATGGATCGAAATACACCATGTAAGACCAATTTTACCATAGTAAAATTTCTTTCACTAAAAAATAATCTAATAAACCATACTTTATTAAGTTATTTCTAGTCCAAAATAGAAAACCCCATAAGGAATAATTAAATAAATCCTTATTTATTTGACTTTCCTCTAGGAATAACTAATTAAACCTCAATTTAATTATATTTCTGGTCTTATTTAACCCAATTAATGAGAAATAACTAGATAATTCATTATTTATCTTATTATTCTCTAGGAATAATTAATTAAATCATTATTTAATTAATATTCCTCGTTAAATTTGACTAAATCATTTAGGAATAATAAAATAAATCATTATTTGTTTAATTAATCCTTGATCCCATCCTCGAAATGATAAATAAATATTTTATTTGTTTATTATTTCTAAATAAAGGGATTTAACCAATTTAAATTCATTTTCCCTCCAACAAAATATAATAAAATATTCCAAGTAGTTACATCTAGATTTTGGTTAATAATATTTTATCATACACCATTCTCAAGGATAACTCAATATTTTGTTATAAATAGAAGGGTTTTCTATTCATTTATTACCTTTGATCCTTTTATCTTGGCCAGACTTTGATCCTCTTATCATTGTCTATATTTGATTCATTTTTATTTTCTTTTGCTTATTGAGCTCCCTTTAAGTTCTACACGTCTTGGATATTCTACAACCATTAAGAGAGAAAATCAGAATTTGAAGCATTTGAGGACAGCCAAGAACCCATCCCATTGAGGAGGACTCTCTATGTTCCCTTCCCAGGTGTTACATAATACAAAAAATTATTTATAATTCTTGTCTTGTCCATTGGATATTTTGGAGAAACTCTTATTTCATTTTGATGTTTAGCTACCTTATTTGCATAGATCTGGGTTTATTTTGCTTTTGCTTCGGCCGTCTATTGTAGATCTAAGAAGTTAAATAGCCATCTTTATTGTTAGTGTTCTTTTCATGTGCAACTAAAGTGATCTCTTTTTGTACACTTGCATTAATATTTCATACTAACAATTGGCGACTCCACAGGGTTTTATTCAGATTTTCGTATGTGGCCATCTGCTTCAGTACCTAGGGTTTTTTATTTAGCTTTCCTTTTTAGCTTCTTAATTTTTTTTACCTGTTATGCCCTAAAACAATAAAAAATCTAACTTCCACATGTTTATGGGTGTTTTCCAGGTAACAAGTATCAACGACGATATAGACGGAAAAATTTTCCGCAACTTGCTACTGAGACTCTCGAAAGTACAGCTCGCACTTTTCAGCCCCAAACGTATGATTTCAAGTCTCAAATAGCAACTTTCAAGCCAAAAACTGCGAGTTCACTAGCTAGCAGGTCAGTACCTGCGAGTTGCAGTTTTTTGCTGGGTTTTTCTGTAATTTTCAGGGTTTTCTGCAAATACAATTCAGGGTTGATTGACCTCTGTCTCCACCCATCTTAGGCCTAGATAAGATTATTTTTTCTTTTTGAAGTGGGAACAAGCCTCTTGGGGCTTCAGTATGCTTCCACATTTTTAGGAAGGGTTTAGCTAAGTAGGTAGTCTGAGACTTTGCAGCACTTTCAGTAATTTTTCAAGGTCTGATCCCTCTTTCTTTTAGATCCATTCAGATCAATTATTATCTCGTCCAAAACTCCCTCCTAATTCTTCTTTGACCTCTCCCTTAGGGCCCTTATTGTTTCCCTAGGCCAATTTCACCCGCTTTTAGAACAGTTTCTTGGGAGCCCTTCTTTTTTGGTTAGAATGTATGCATCTTTGGATGTTTATTTCACTGTCGCTTTTAGTTTTATTTACAGTTATATAGAATTTTTTTTCTTTATACACAACCATTTGGGATTAATTAAAAATAACACACCGATCTCACACACACACACACACACACCTAAAGCGAAGAGCACTTGATTTACACTGCCAAGCCAAGACTTAAACATCATAATTAATTTATCTGCCCCTTTGCGCATTTTTTTATTTCTCTACCATCTTATTTGGGTATCTGTGTCTTGCGATCATTGCGCCCCCAAGACGTTTATCCCAGAGACTCCTAGGCCTTCATCCTCAGTTTCAGTTAGGAAGAATTACTCCACCTCATCATAGCCGAGTCAGTCCTCCGTTGAGCCCCTATACTGACTCTGATTCTAGTCCATCGTGCCCTCATTTTGATTCTGAACCCGGTTCCCCTCTACCTCATTCTCCCACCATGTCGGGTGCCAATGCAGGTACTGGTCCTAATGCTGATGGTAGCCTCAGACCTAACTTTAGATTTGCTAGTAGTGGAACCAATACTGAAACCATCTCGGCTACTCCCTTGCTACCTTTTATGGCAGGTTTGAGCCTCCCCGATTTTAGCCAGTTAATCAACGACCCTATACACCATAATCTAGGTTGGCCTTTCATGCCAACTAAGTTTCCTTCTGGCATCCCTAAGTTCGAAGGAAATGCTGGAGAGGACCCTACCAATCACGTCCGCTCCTTCCACATGTGGTGTTCGTCCAACTCCATTATTGATGACTCTATCAGTCTTCGGTTATTCTAGCATATACTCATAGGTGACACTGCTAAATGGTATGTCGACTAGGCCTATGCCTCTCATTCCACTTTTGTGACTCTCATGAATTCATTGCTATCCTACTTCCAGTTACCTCTCTGATATGATAATGGTACCGAGTTGTAAACCACATTCTGTCAAACTTCTGCCACCCGCTTTTCTGACCATGTCCAAGAATGGCATAGAAGGAGGAGCCTATGTTGAGCTCCCACATTCGAAGACCGTGTCTATATGGATTAGTTTCTCGGAATGCTCTTTCCCTCTATCGGTAAAGATGTCGTATCTCAATTTCCTCAGAAAGAGGAACAAGCTCTCCAAATCACCTTGAAATATGACCTCATCTATGCTCAGTTTAGTTATGTTTATACCATCTTACCAGATCTTCCTAGACCTGGTGGTGCCAATGCACCAAGGGCATCTCACGCTGCCGATGGTATCATTGGAGATCTCTCACATCCATATACTCATCCTCTCATGGGTTATGGTTTCCCTCAGGGAGGGGCTAGCTCCTCTAGCACTTATCCCCCTCCCGGCAACATGTATCTAGGACAAAGGACATTTTCCTCATTACATCATCTGATGCCAGGGCCTGCGGTTGCTCAACCTGTTTACCCCAATGTTGCTCAACCTCCTTATTATTAGTATCAACAGACTAGTGCTTCAGCCCCTCCGACATTAGCACCCCAGACTCCTATGCCTTCTCAACCTTTGTCGTAGCAGTCGCCTCCCCCTCTAATTCAGGTGTATACGCAATGGAGCGTGATCGATCCTCCAAACTCTAATAAAAAGAGGAAAGGCAACCAAAATCAACCAATGCAAGGTAATCAAGGGTGTCAACCCAATTCTCCAAACACTAAGAACCAGCAACAGGGCACTCAGCCCAAGCAGGACAAGCCTCTTCATATGAATAAGCCTTATTCTTGTTGTGGTGTCAATCACCATTATACTCACGATTTCCCCCTTTTACCCCAAATGCGTCAGTTGTGGGAAGCACAAGCAGCATCTAGAGGACAACAAGCCTTAGTTTTGGCTCCTCCAAATATTGTGCATGTTTGACCGGTTTTTTTTACTGATCCCTTCCCTCAGCAAGGGGATGTAGCTTCCCAACCCCCTCAAGGTCAGGTAGCCCCTCAAACCTCTCAGTCTAGTGCCTTTGATTACCAGATTCTAATGATGAATTTGGGCGTGGTTAATACCACGGATGTCAACCTTAAAACTCATTCATGCAAATATGGCAAGCCACCTACCTCCTCTGCAACCAAGCCTCAAACCACTGCTTCCACAGAGTCTAGTTCGACACTGAATGTCCCTTTACAGATCCCTCAGCCACATGTAGAGGTCCTTCCCAAGATCCCCAAAGAGCCATTCCGTCTAAGAGTTGCTTCCTCCAAATTCGGCCATAACTATAGCATAATAAATGACTCAGCATAATCTCTTGCTACTATGTCAACGCTGGAAGTTCTCCAGTCGTGCCCTTCACAACGTAAAGATCTATTATCTACTATGGGCATTGTGGATCCTTCATATGATCATTTTATCGTCCCTGATGTTGACAAATCTGATCATCCCACCTTACCTTCATCTGTCGCCTTCCAAATACCTGTCAATATCCAAAATGCCCATGTTTCGCGTTCTCTCATTGACGAGGGGGCATCCACCTGTGTGGTGTCCACCTCTTTTTGGAAGCAACTCGGATCACCTAAGTTAGTCCCATCGAATATCACTTTGCGTGCTTGGGAGCCATTCTTCCAGGCCATTACCCCTCTGATCAGATACTGTTTCTAGCTCCCCCCTTTGGATTCTTTTTGGTACCTATTATGGCTATGTTGAGCCTTCCTAATTTGACCTTGGGGATCCCAGTTTGGTACATTGATCCCCCAGCCGAAACCCTACCTGGTCATCTCAACCTTATACCACTTTGACCCTGGTCCAACTGGACACCACGACCCCTACCTTTTCTTTAGTGCCTCTGCCACCTCAACAGGAATCTACTCATGTTGCAAAATCATCTGGTCAGGGGGGCAAAGACAGAAAGAAGGAACCTAAGTATAAGGTTTCCCAAACAACTCCTGTTCTTCCTAAGCCTCCAAATAATTCACCTGCGTGCACTTTTTGTGATGTTTTTGGGCATGCCACCCATAATTGTCTTGAACTTCCTTGTCTCAAACCTATGGTCAACGAGTCATTTTCTAAATCCGATATCCCAGAGGTCCATGTTACCTTACCATATTTAGCTAAGAATCTCAAATCGTTGCACACAAACCACCCTTATGCTTTGTGTGATATTTATGGACACTATTATCACCTCTTTCCCTGTCTCGATGACTTTTGTGACACCCTTGAAGTTTTTTGCGAAATGGAGGCCACTCGTAGTGGATCATGTACCCCTCTACTTGTGTGTTCTACTTCGGTAGAACTGGAGGACATTGTTATACCTCCCCCTGATGTCAAGATGACAGAATCTACGGCCACCATCCTCTATCTGCCATCATCCATGATATATTTGGTATAACAACCCTCCAGGGAGTTCCCTTTTGTTTCGACTAAACCTCCTTCGACAATCACCTTGGGCTCAACATCAGTAGATGTTTCATCTACTAGCTCTTCGTCTACCGTCCATATCAATGTGTATGTGAACCATATCTCTCATTATGATGCATCAGGTAGCTTTGTCAGTCATGTGGTCTTTCTTTTGCCAATCCCCCCATATTTCACTATGATGAAGACATTATGGAAGCAATGACCAACCTTGACTTTCCTTGGGATGATATGCACCACTGTGCATACTTCCTTCCACAATAGTCCCTTGACTAGTATGTTGTGAATTCTAAATAATTCATCTCAGATGAGGTCGATCAGTTTAGAAATCCCATTCCTGCACTTGATGCTTTCGACGAAGAAAACATTGCCTTGGGGGCACCTAATGCCCCAGAAGAAATTGAGGCTTACTCCAAGCTACTCAAATAATTTCGCAATGTTTTTGTTAGGTCCTATTCAGAGAGGCTTGGACATGATCCTACCACTGTTGACCATCATATCGACACATGCCCTGATGCCTACCCTATCCATCACAATTTGATACCCATTTCTCAACGAGAAGCTCTTAAAACCACAATTGATAAGTGCTCAAGCAGGACAACTTCCCTGCACCATGTATCGACCATATCTTTACCAAGTGTAAGGGGTATAGAAATTTTACCCATAGCATCCCCCATGCGTGTTTTATTTATGACATGCTCTCAGGATTCTTGCATTGTCCATCATCTTCTCCTTTGTTTTCTTATGGTGACTTTTTGATGGATCCTTCATCCACACCATACATCGGCTATGCTAACAGTGCAAATCGCTACTCGCAGAATCTAGCCTCGGTAGTCTAGGAAATTTTTACCCCCATACATTCATTAGTCCTTTCGAATGGCGTATGTATTGAATCTTCCACCAATAATTAGGCTAAATATGATGCAATGGCAGGTTTTTTAGTCGATGCCCTTGATCATCGCATCCTTCATCTTCATGTACATTTAGATTCCCTGCTTCTTGTCAGACAATTGAATGGCGTTTATCGTGTGCATAACCTTGTCCTTTTTAGAAGATATTTATGAGTAAAGATCTTAATGCATGAATTTGAAACCATTACATTCATTCATGTACCTAGAGCCCAAAATCACTATGTAGATAGCATTGCAAACAATATTCTACATTGGCACTTATCACATGCATTTAACACAAGACAATAACATTAAACAAAAGGTGAGCCACATGCTCGTCATACATAAAAGATGCATATCCACAGTATGTCTCTACAAAATCATAAATGTTTTGGAGTATTCTACTCTAATACACCTGACATGCCCATAGAATGTTACAAAAGAAAAAATGGGGGCACCTCATGCCCCTGCATCTAGTCACTATCTGGAGGATCCCGAGCCAATGGCTCGGCTCATGCAGCCCACAGATCCCGCATACCCTGACCGATCATCGTCATGCGCTGCATGACCCCTTACCATTCTAAGGGTAGACCAACACATGCCTCAATGTAGCGGTCATCTAGATCTTTCCAGTCGCGCTCTAATACCCTAGTCATCAATAACTCGCATCTGTGGCGGACATCCTCCAATAGTGCATCTGAATCTGATCGGTCAGCTCCTCTAGCTGTACTAGACCCTGTAGCCCCTAGCGCTGTGGGTCGTCCCATATACCTGGCCAGTCTCACCGGTGCTATATCTGCATACCAAAATAAACGAATTAGTACCATATACATCATTTTAAAACTTTAAAATTCATCATGAAATATAAAAACTTGACACTTACCATCTGGCCCCCATGCTCGACTAGGCGGAAGTGGCAAGTTTGGATCCCCCTGATAGTTCATACCATTGTATGGATATTCGTCTATATACAATAGCATTTGGTCCCAATGTGTAAATAAATCGAGTCGAAACACCTGCTCGACTCCCCCCCTCCTCCTCTCCTCAGTAGCCGCCCTTAGCAGTGCATCTTGGGCTCCTGTGGGCCCCCGTCCAGGATATATACATGAGGACGAAATGTTGGGATCTTCTCAAAGAAGAATGAGCACAACACTATCCCAAAAGTGCAGTCATGGTTCACTTGTCACTTGTATAGCAACAACTATCGTTTCAACGATAGCAGTATCATCTGGGCCCACCCATAGTAGGCCCCAATCAACACACTCTCAACAAGCATCATCTAAACTTTAGTGATGTGGTGGAATGCCTGATTGCCTAAGATCCACAGCACTGCTACAGCAATAGCCCGAGTCTCTAGTCTCTCTAGGTCTTCTATCGATATAGTCGTGCCCTTGACATGAACATCTAATCGACAATGGTGGTCTACGAACTAAAAAATATTTCGCCCTCACGGTAATACTGGCTAGATGTTTCCCACCATCCCCAATGGTTGGAGACTGGTTAGGAAATATATATCATGAATATTCAACTCGATTTGGTGTCCCTGCACTATAAATATCTCTAGTTTCGGGTCCCAATAGCTTACTATCCTGGCTAACAATGGCTCTCCTTCCCTCATCAAAGGTTTCTCAACCAACTTGAGCACCCCATATCTTGTCAGTGCGCCTCGAACAACCTGATCCCCTTGGATCCCCACACGAAGCGCCTCAAGATCTCTCTCTCTCCAGTTGATCTTTAGCTCTGCTATACCTACACAAAACCAACAATTTGTCAGTTAGAACAAGGAAAAACTGCCTCAAAAACATCAAGACCTAGTTCCCAGCCAAAAATGCCAAAAGACCCAACTTTTGGCACCTCACAACTTTTTCAATCCTGTACCAATGAGGTCACAATTTCTGCCCTGAAACCTGCTACCCAGGTTGTAAAACAAGCCCAAAAGGTGTGAACCAGCTGAGAGGATGTCTAGAGTATTTTTCCTGAGCTCTAGGCACCTAATAAGAAATTCTAAACCACTGAAATTGAAGAGTATGATTAGGCCACCTACCTCCAACTAATGGATCTCGATTTCAATAGTTAGTTTGTCTATTATGAGCACCACAAGATTTAGAGCCTTCTCTTCCTCTCCACATTCACCACAGCTACACTTGCAAATGAATCAAATTGGAGGGAAATCGCCCTATTAAAAGAGAAACCCTAATTTTTCTTTCGCCAATTGCGACCAAACCATAGCTCCGTTTGACAAACCATTAGCACCATTGTAAATCTCTCACCGAGATCTAAAACAGGTATTCATTCATTTTTGGTGATTTGATACTTCATCTAGAAGCCTTTTTTCCAAGAAGGGTCACTTCACCGCCTCTTAAAATCAAATTTCTGCACTTGAGCCACTTGTACTTAGGGCACCACTTAGCTTTCATACTTGTTGACGCTTGTGTCGATTTTTTTCATGAGTACCCATATTTTAGTCATGCTTTTATGGTCCCCACTGGGCCTATTCTATGTGGCAACATCATCGAGTCACCCTTGTTCAGAGCATCTGAGTTGAGTCATCATCGCACTTATGGAGTCTATAATGAGTCCCTTTTGCCTCCCGTCATAGTATTCCATCCATTCATTCGTTTTCCCTCTCTCGTGTAGCCCTTTTCGGCCTCCTGTCCCACTATCCCCCATCCCCTCAAGAGTCGAGTCAGTCGCTTCCAGGTCATCCATGCTTTTTATGCTCTAACAAGGGAATTCATATGTTTCCTACTCAGTATCCTCCATTCCATCATCATCCCTAGTGTTATTCCATCAATCACTCTACTATATTCCCTTGTGCCTTAGTTGAGGACCCTCATTACCTCACCTATGGAAAATCTTCTTTTGTTAACGTCAGCATATTCATTCCAGAAGACAGGTCTAGAGGGAAGTGTATCTTGGTTTCAGCTTCCATTATTTTTCGATGTCTCAAATCAGGCAAAAGGACCCCTCATTTCCCTTTGACTTGATTGTTTCTCCTCTGCTACACTCCAGCATGATCGAGATTCATATACTCGATAGTTCGGTGATCCAGTAGATTGATCTAGTGATTCTCGGGTGTGTGTGATATGTTTCAGACCTCATGAGGGGGTGGCCCTTCAGGTAGCCCCCCACATACCCGAATGACCTCATTCTCTTCTACAGCCTCATATGCAGCTTCGCATATTTGATGGATTCGGCCTCAACTGCTTGCAGTGCCTCTAGCATGCATGTATCACTTAGATGATCCATTTATATTTTCAGAGCCCTTTCCTGTTTATCTCATGTACTCATATATTATTGTATTCAGTCCTGGTTGTTGTCCCAAGTGCAGTATGTATGTGGGATTCATTATGTTTTTTTTCTGGCCCATGTTTACGTTAGCATATCATGTACTTTATAGCTCAGTTTCATTTTATTGGGTAAACCATTATTCTTTGTACTTTTTTATCTCGGCGGGCATAGGTATGCCTCCCCCGCTTCATTGTATACAGGTGCTCAACCATTAAGGAGACTTAAGGTTGTTGGTCTCGCCCCCTTAGGGTTACTATCCTCTCTTCTGTTGCTTTGCCTACGTATCTCTCTCTCTATTACTCCCCTTAGGTGTCTAGTGATTGTGTTCTTACAACATACTTCGGTCATACGATTAGCTCCTAACGCTCGCATGTTCGGGGGAAATCTGTTACACCAATTTTTGGTCATCTAACCATGTATAATGAGATGGATCCAAATAAACCATGTAATACCAATTTTACCATAGGAAAATTTCTTTTAGTAAGAAATAATCTAATAAACCATAGTTTATTAAGTTATTTTTGGTCCAAAATAGAAAACCCCATGAGGAATAATTAAACAAATCCTTATTTATTTGATTTTCCTCTAGGAATAATTAATTAAACCCCTGTTTAATTATATTCCTAGTCATATTTAACCCAATTAATGAGAAATAATTAGATAAATAATTAATTATCTTATTATTCTTTAGGAATTATTAATTAAATCATTATTTAATTAATATTCCTTATTAAATTTGACTAAATCATTTAGGAATAACAAAATTAATATCCCAAAATGGGGATGCAGCAATACATGAACACAAAACTGGAAATAGCAGTGAATAACATCATACCAAAATGTATGAAAACCATGGAGCCATTTTATTATACATATCAGCAGCAAATGAGTACAATAGAAGTGTGCATAACTCAAATAATCAAGGCAAATGAGCCTCCCATGAAAACATATGCCAAAACAGAGATGTTGCTATATTGCAGAATGTTCATGAACATGTACAGCGCAGTCATATATGGTACACTGCTACATGGAGATATGAAATAACACAAATATGCAAATATATGTCTCATACATCATTGGGAGTGAAGATCTAAGCTCCCAAACACAATTCCAAGAAAATCCCGGAAGGATTTCCTGAAATATGCAAAATGGAAAAATTGTCGGAGTTGCAGTCCTAGGACTGAGTAGTAGCTGCAACTCAATAACTAGATGGATATGGATGAAGATGATGCACAATTTGAACAAAACTCCTCCAATGGATCTTCCAATTGAAAGGCTGATCCTAACACTGAAGATCTCACCCTCCAATCAAGCAATGAAACCCCTCACTGCAATTTCTCTCTGAAATAACGTAGTCAAGGAGAGGGACTGCGCTATAGATGATGGAAAATGGTTGGCCTGATGCCAAAGATATTTAAATATTCTCAAAGTCTCCCTCACTGATCCTTCAAAGGAAATAATACTTCCTCCTCTGAAAAATAATCTACGGAAGTGGTGTTGTGAAACCTCCACTACAACACCCTGCAACACAACGTTATAATTCAGCAGAAATAACGTTGTAGCTAAAGGAGGTGGCTTGGCCTGAAGCCTGGAGGTGGAGAAATGAAGTAAAATCTCCCTCAAGAGGCATCTCAAGAAAGGAGAAGGAACTCCTAAACAGGAATTTCTTGTGCTAAGAAGCACAGCAACTCTGCTAAACAGCAAGAGAATGCAAAATAGTCATACAGACCATAAAATCAATAATCCATATCATGTCCTCAAATGGCTGCCTTTCCCTAATTTTATACAAATGGAAACCTTCTCATCTTGGGTCCCACTCATTATGGTTTCCTCCACCAAGGAATCTTCCTCCCACTATCTCTGCGATGTCTCAAAAGATGATCTCCACCTCCTATCCCAACGCTGTTGACTTGGTCAAACTTGACCTTGTCCACATGCAAATGCCCCTTTTCATACATGAGGGTGTGAAATCCAGCTCCTATGATGATCCCTTTTCACATTATGAGGGATTTTATTCATATTTTTATTATGCATGGCCCTCCTTACCCATTTATTCAACTGCTAGGTGATAAAAACAAAAATCAATATTCCAACTAGCTGCATGGTAATTTTGGAATATTACAGTCCTCCCCTCCCAAATGTTGCTTGTCCACAAGCAACTGCAAGGATAGAACTGAGAAATATCCCCTCCTCCTGCTGTAGCATCCACATATGATATGCTCCTCCAAGGAATGCGATTTTGTTTCATCAATGAATCTCCATATTGCCCCTCCCAAGCATGCAAGTTAGCTAAATAGCTATCATCATGAACAAGTAGAGTACTCAAGAAGGCAATAAGGTGATGTTCAGAGGTCCCTTTGAGGTATGGGATCTGAAATGTATTGGGAAAAATTATTCCCATGTGGATCCTCCATCCCCAAGCAATCATCCATACAAAATGAGTTACCTTCCAACATGGAAACTCCTGAAAATCCTCCTCCACCTTTGGCTCATGTGAAGTAGGTGGGCTGAAAATCTGATCATGGTAGACAAGGTAGCCTACCTCACGTTGTCCTTCTTTGAACTTATGATAAGTGTAGAGTGTCTGCTGATCTTGGGCTGTAATAATAGTTCCCTCAAGTGGCAAGATGAAGACTAGATCTCCAAAGATCTCCTCTCCAATGTTGTGAATCAAGCTGGCCCAACCCATACCATATATGATGAATAGGATTTGATTATCATATGGCATCCAATCAAACCTATGGCTCACCTTATAAAGGAAAAAATGTTTTACTGTAGTGGCCATATAATCTCTCATGCTCCCATTAGAACATGTAATGCAAAAAGTGTGGGAATCCTCTTCCCCAAAGGACACATTCAACCAATGTGTGTCTCCCCCAATCATGCTCCCAATAAAAATAAGAATAATAGCAACATAGGGAACCATAATGAGAATCATAATTTCTGCCATATGTAGCAAGGGAGAAGGACAATGGTCCCTCAAATTCAACCAGCGTAGTTTGACTCTCAACTTCAATAGAGAATGACATAATTTGTGGCTTCTCAACCACTTGCTTGCTGCCCAAATCTCCTCACAAGCTTAGATAAAGTGTATAATTTATGGTGCATAGTAAGCATGTTCTCCATAAGATATATCCTCCCCAAGTCCTCCTAGGGAGTGGCCATCAATACTGCTCATGGCCTCAAGTATACCATGAGGTCTAGAAGGAAGAATGCTCCTTCCTCGAGAAATATCCTACATATATATGGTTAAGGGTTTCACATATACATTATACAAATCATTATGCAAACAGACAGTACCCTTACCATATGTTTTTCCCATGCAAATGGAGTGGCTCATAGATGAGTCTCCTCTCATCCTCAAAGAGAGAAGAGGTGGTTGTGCTAACTCTTCCAAATAGTTATGTATCTCCTCCATCTCCACATAATCCATGCATCTCCTCATATTTTGATATATCTCCTCCTCAAAGCCTTCCTAAATGTACCCCTCCATGATGGTGTGGTATGCTCTCATAGAATAAGTGTGGCTGAAGAGAAAATCCTCATGAGCTGCTAGTAGCAAATTCTCCTTGAGCTTGGAAGCTCTAGATAAGAAGATCCTACCATGATAGTAGATGACCCCATCTCTGACTGAGTATCCCTCCTCATGCAACTGGTCATCCAATATCATACAAGTAAAAATATCCTTGGAATACTCCACCAATAGCTGGGAATTCCAATATGGATCTATCCTCCATAGTGACAGCGCTGATGAACTATCATAAAGAACATATGTCATATGTTTTTCCTCTTCTTTGACATCTCCCATGCCAAATACGCAAGTTGGAAGGTTGTTATCCTTCCCATGCTGCTTCTACCACAGCGCAGAGTCTGAAATGAGAGTGGGTAATGATGATGTTGAGAGAATGATCCTTCTCTCCTTGAGTCTACCCAAGACTCACAGCATTGTATCAAGCTCTCCCAAGGTCTCCACTCCTCTGAAATTAATGAGTAATGCCCCCAAATGTGAAGCATCATTTATCATCTGCTAATCTAGTGGCCTCCCCGGTGAAATGTCTCCCTGCAATGAGACATCATCATCAAGAGTAGACTGTATATATGGATGGACAGACTTGTCCTTGCCCTCATTGCGCAATCCATTCTCCCTCTCAGGAACATCAACCTCCTAAAATAGATAGTGGTGTGTGCTCCTCATCACATGATGTTGGACATCCTCCCTACCTCCTCCTTTTATCTCCATAGTTTCACACCCTATCATCAATGGAACATGTAGATCATGAGTTGTGCCTTGATCTCCAATGAGATCCTGGGGAATTCCTTGCAATGATGCAATAATCCCTCTTGTTGGAGCAAGAGCTCCCTCTTCCTCTGCATGAGGTGATAGATAAAATCTAGACATGACAGCATTGTTGCCCTCATCCTCATCAATATGTATGGGCAACCTCCCAATGACTGGATCCTCTTTTGAAAAAGGGATCTCCATACCCTCTTGCTTAAGAATATAAGATAGAGGTCTTGCATCTAGCAAGGTATGATGCAATATATCAGCCTCCTCAATGGTTTTCTGAAGTGGATTTGAGTTTATGGTTTCCTCCATCACATGCAAGGTTTTTTTTTGCTTAGGTTTGTTTAACTTCACCACATGTGTTGCAAAAATTCTTCCATCAAATATTTCCACCAATGTCTTAGTGAACCTTGCATAAGAAGAAGTATTTTCATTTTTTAAAGAAAAAGACTCAAATATCCACCATGCATAGGCCTTACTTCCAAAATGCAGCGTTGCAACCTTGATGGCCTCATCTTTAGAAATGTGATGTTGTTGTAAATAGGAGCCTAGCTCCTCCACCCAAGCTCTATCTGAACATGTAGGTGAACCATCAAAATTAGATAGAAGGAATCTACCCCTATCATGCTGCCTACTTCTCTTCACCTTGATCTTGCAAAAATTTGGAAAAGTAATATGATCTCTAAACTTCTGAGTTTGAGATTCATACTCTTGCAGAAAATCATTAAGAGTTTTCCTCCTAGTCATTCCTTCTTCTTCCCTCTCTCTCATGGCAAGTCTGGGCATGTGACTACGTTGTGCATCATAGTGTGTGGCTGCATGCTCACACTCATCATATGAAAATCTAGAGTTTGATTCATATCCAAACTCTCTTGGAGATTCTCTATTCATCTCCCTTCTCATCTTCTTGAGATCTCCATGAATGCTCTGCAAAGTTTGAGAAAGAAACTTTGGAAGTTTCTCCTCTTTTCTCCATCCAAAGGATGGAGTCTTCTTTTTTCCTTTTCTACTCATCTTTTCTTCTTCTTGTCTTCTTGATAGCATATTGGCTGAGATTCCACATGCTCTAATCCCACTGTAATATCCCAAAATGGGGATGCAGCAATACATGAACACAAAACTGGAAATATCAGTGAATAACATCATACCAAAATGTATGAAAACCATGGAGCCATTCTATTATACATATCAGCAGCAAATGAGTGCAATAGAAGTGTGCATAACTCAAATAATCAAGGCAAATGAGCCTCCCATGAATACATATGCCAAAAGAGAGATGCTGCTATATTGCAGAATGTTCATGAACATGTACAGCGCAGTCATAGATGGTACACTGCTACATGGAGCTATAAAATAACACAAATATGAAAATAGATGGCTCATACATCATTGGGAGTGAAGATCTAAGCTCCCAAACACAATTCCAAGACAATCCTAGAAGGATTTCCTGAAATATGCATAATGGAGAAATTGCCAGAGTTGCAATCCTAGGACTGAGTAGCAGCTGCAACTCAATAACTAGATGGAGATGGATAAATATGATGCACAAGCTGAGAAAACCTCCTCCAATGTATCTTCCAAGTGAAAGGCTGATCCTAACACTGAAGATCTCACCCTCCAATCAAGCAATGAAACCCCTCACTGCAATTTCTCTCTGAAATAACAAATTCAAGGAGAGGGACTGCGCTGTAGATGATGGAAAATGGTTGGCCTGATGCCAAATATAGTGAAATCTGTTCAAATTCTCCCTCACTGATCCTCCAAAGGAAATAAGACTTCCTCCTTTGAAAAATAAGCTACGGAAGTGGTGTTGTGAAACCTCAACTGCAACACCTTGCAACACAATGTTATAATTCAGTAGAAATAACATTGTAGCTGAAGGAGGTGGCTTGGCCTAAAGCCTGGATGTGGAGAAATGAAGTACAAGCTCTCTCAAGAAAGGAGAAGGAATTCCTAAACAGGAATGCCTTGTGCTAAGCAGCATAGAAACTCTGCTAAACAGCAAGAGAATGCAAAATAAACATACAGACCATAAAATCAATAATCCATATCATGTCCTCATACGGCTACCTTTCCCTCCTTTTATACAAATGGAAGCCCCCTCATCTTGGGTCCTGTTAGTTCCCAAATCCACCTTAGGCTGAAATAAGGCAGAAGAAGGACAACATCAAACCACGCTCAGCCTCGTAGCTAGCCCTACGAGAACAGGAGAGGGCTCTCTCCGGGTCAATCTCAATGAAAATGTTCAAAGGGGCTTGAGATGACTAAAACTACAACTGGTCTTAGGCTAGATAAACAAATAGGAGTGTTTGATTTTGATTTTTTTAGGGGTTTTTTGTTGGAAAAAGGGAAAAACAATTTTTGGGCTTGGGGATGAGGCCAAATCTTGCAGAGTTCAAGTTGGGGCAGCGTAGGCAGTGGCTTTGATGTCTTAGATCGAGTGACCAGATGGAAAATACTGCTGAGGATCTGAAGAGGGCAAGAGCGTGCAAGGATCCTCTTCAAACTGACGAAGAACATAAACAACTAAACAAAAGCTTAAGGCAGAGCACCAGCAAATCAATGAATTCTACCTCAAATACTCATTTGTTTAATTCAGAAGCACAGAGAAGGGGAAATGGCATACATATAACATTAATGAAACTTACAATAACATGAGAAGAACATCATAAAAACTCAGAAGCCACAAGGATCCCAACAAGTGCTGCAAAACTCTGGTCTTTCCTTTGCCAAAAAATGAAAATGTATGTACAATGAGGTGCCAAACTTTTCCCAAGAGTCCAACCCTGAAAATGTCTCAGAAAATACAATATATAGACAATTCTAACCCCTTCCCATGCCTCTATGGGTCGAGCTCATGCTTCTAGGAGCAGTTTGAACCAATTCTAAACAAGGAGCTAAAATCTAGGCAGCCAAACAACTTGCCTCTATATGCTAGGAAACTGATCCATTCATTTAATTTTCACTTTTTAGTGAATGAATCATCCAGAACAAGTAAATACATTCCAAAATTACATCATGGTTACCATATTACATCAAGCTAGATCAAAAATTACATCAAGAGGTGAAACTAGTCAAAACTGGCCGAATTCCTGAGCTGGAAGGTGAAAAATAGGCTGAATTCCTCTATGCGCCGCACTACTTTGGACCTGTTTTTGGAGCACTTCTCGAAGTCCAAATCGAGCTTATGATAGCTCATTGGAAATCCCTAGATGTCTGCTATCCAACCCAAGTGGAATTTTCCAATTTGGAGCTCATTTTCCCCTCCAAAACTTCAATCTCCCAGAAGTACTTCCTGCTGGTGCAAAAGGTGGCAGAAATGTGATTTTCATGGTGTTTTTGGCCCTTAAGACCACCCAGAATTTGATGAAATGCTTCGGCCATTCCTAAGCATGCATAAATTACCATGATAAATCCAAAAATATCAAGTTTTCCTCCAGAAGGTGTCCCAATCATAAGCGCGCGTCGGGTGGCGCGACGTATCGGGCGGAAAAACCTGTTTTGCAACCAAAATTTTCAAAAATGACAAAATCTTCTCCAAATTTGCTGAAATTTGGAGTGAAGGTCTCCCATCATGTCTCATACTCAGCCAAGGAATAATTGGCCAAGATTCGGAGTGGATCCGGCCTCTTTCGACGTTTCAGTGCTCTTCTCAGCCTTGCTTTCAGGATCTTCATTTTTGCTCTGCAAACGTGTGTGCGGGCCCAATAGTGATTCTTCATATGTCTGATCATGTCTTTGTCCCTGTTGGCCTTTTCCAAGAGCTTCTCCAAATGAATGTTGACATGCGTAAGGCAATTCTCTCACTCAAATGGTGTCATGTCACCTGGTCTCTTCCGGGCCAATTGTCGATCTTCACAGATTTGCCGCAAATCTACAAGTGTGTGTTGATCCTCCAGTTGTTTATTACGCTGCTCCAAGTAATATATCACCCACTGAGCTCTCTGCAATTTCTCAGTCAGCGTGTCAATCTCATCCTTTTGTTCCTGGATGATCTCTTTCAGTTTCGAGCTAGGAGAGCTCGCATCAACATCGATGAGTATAAAATCAATTTCTTGGCCTCCTGAAGGGCCCTCATCGTGCATAGGCCTCTTGCCTCTGTCCTGAACCTGTACCTGTGTTGATGTCGAAGGTGAGACCCCTTCCACACCATGTGGAGATAGTACTCGCGCTGCTGATGAAGTCAACGAGACCCCTTCCACCCCGGGTGGAGATAGTACTCGTCGTGCTGCTGCAAATAAGGCTTGGTGGACTCTCTGATATGTCACATACACTGGAGCACTGATAGGCTCAGTCTCAGGAACCTCAAACTAGTGTGAAGGCTCTGCCTCATCATGAAAAACCTCGGGAGGAGGCTGTGGCGCTGCAAAGAAGTCACGGGAAATGAACTCATCCCATGCGATGCCCTGCTGTGCGAGCTGATGTACCACCATGATCTTGATGAGCGCATAATGGTAAATGTTGTTATGCTGCTGTGCTGGGGTCTTCTTATGCACAAGGACCGTCATCCGCTCTATGTTACAGTACATGAAATATGGAATGCTCATCAACCGCACTCTCGTGAAATGCATCAACAGTCGGATGTGATACGCATACAAGCGTGAAAAGCGACCTTCACAACTGAAATAACGAATGATGAGTTTCATCAATGGTGCATACTCTTCCTTCAGAAAACGGAATGGAAAAGCCCTGCTCAACTACCTCAAATATCCAGGTCTGATGTAAGGCTCATAATAAGCTCTATCCAGCTAATGTCTCTTACTCCATTCCTCACCAATGTTCGGTATCCCGGTCGCCTCAGAAATAGTCTTTGGTGTCACGGTGAAGTTTACTCCATCCAGGTTTACATGACCATTATGCAAATGTAGGACAAATAGGTGAGCTAACTCATGATGATGTTGAGTTCGGGCAATCATCTCACAATAATGGAAGCATGACTGACATTGAAAACTATCCATTGCAAGCGGGCAAGCCTGCAATTGGGTCAAAGAAGTGGGCTCCTCCCTGACATGCCTGCCACTTTTGTGAGATCTCCTCGGTACATTTAGTTCTGTTGTAGAATCACTATCCAGCTCATATCCCTACTCATATGGTGAATCTGTCTCTGACATGGCGCTGAAATCAAGGTGTTTGACAAATATATGCTGATATATGTATGGTGAAAACAAGAGTTAGGTGTATTTCTGAAAATGATGAATTGGTGTTTGCCTTTCAATACCAAATATGCCAAATGTATCAAGCATGAAATGAGGGACTGCGGGAAGTGTCAAATAAATACAATGAACTGTCAAGTGACTTTGGAATGGACAGACATTTACTCACTGCTTTGGAAAATTTTGAGATTAGACCTTTACAAATTATATGGGAATGGGTGATAATGATGGGACTTGTAATGTGATAGAAACAAGAGTAAATGAAATGGAAACCTGTAAGTGCAGTCAAAGACATGAAGACAACCATTGAATCTTGTGGAAACTTAAATTTTTATCAATGAAGGGAGGTGGTAACAAGTGATAGGGTTTGGGAATTCATTGACATGGGAACAAAGGGTAAAAGGGATATGGGGATAATGAATATGGGGAAGGGACTACGATATGATAATATGGTAGTGACAGCAGTGATGGAATACAAAGAAAAGGGTGACAAATGGCAAGAATTTAGCACCAACACAATCTTCAGACTTTATACATAACCCTAGGAGCAGATTTTGGTATCAACGTAGGGTTTGTTTTTCACCAATTAAACTCTTGATTTCTTCACTTCTAAACCATAGTAACATAGCCAATAATCATTAAGCAGGCTTTGACAAACTTACTTAGAGGCAAATAAGTCGATTTGAAATGAGTTTTGGTGAAGGAGGATAATTTTTCGACTTTTGGGCTCTATGCGCCGCGCGCAGACCCAATGTGCCACGGCCTTTGGGTGCGCCGCGCCTGTGGCAATTTACTCTGTCATTTTCGGCCCAATGCACCGCGTTGGTTTGGTGTGCCGCGCCTCTGCTCAATGCGCCGCACTAAACTCAGTCACACAATCTGCCCTCTCAAAACGCAGTTTCTCCCTCTCAAAACTCAAACTCGACTTTCTCTTGGATTTTGTGAATTTTCCTTGATGCAAATGGGCTAAATAGCTTTGAGAAATATCTTGCAAAGAGATGGTTTTAATTTTTTCTTCTCACAACCCATTTTGTAATGTTTTTTTTTTTTACTTTTGGCACTTTTCATTTGATTCAAGTTCTGTCTTTTGCTTTTTCACTGATTTTCTAAGTTTGGACTGATGAAATTATTTGATTTTTTGCAGGGATGTTGGCGTTGATGTTTGGCAAAGGAAAACCAGAGCCTGCTTAGAAACCTTCATGGTGGAACAATACATCTTATTACAAAAAAATGAATTCGACAATTTCTTATTCAAAACAGAGTTTTGAACAAGAAATGTCCTCGAATATGTTTGATGATGAAATCTTGAACTGAGAGCTTATTGAAAACCATCCTCATGGCCTGCGGGCATTTATTGAACATGTCAAAAGACTAAACCCTAGACTCAGAAACCAAAAGACTCTTTTTGACCAAAATAATCATTTATGACTGTGAATGACATGAACTGAACTTTGACGATTTTGGAGAAATTTTGACTAACCCAGCAGGTACAAGCATGAGGGAAACAAGAAAACCAAACCCTTCCGTCAGTCGATGGCATGCCCCTAACGGAATGCAGATGAATGAGCGGAATGAGACACCTAAACAATGAAATGCAATAAGAGGAATGATCTCTGACGGAGGGCTGTAAAGACCGACTCTAACAGGTCCCACTCAATAGGGTTTCCTCCACCAAGGAATCTTCTTCCCACTATCTCTGCGTTGTCACAAAAGATGATCTCCACCTCCTATCCTAGCGCTGTTGACTTGGTCAAAATTGACCTTGTCCACATGCAAATGCCCCTTTTCATCCATGAGGGTGTGAAATCCAGCTCCTATGATGATCCCTTTTCACATTATGAGGGATTTTATTCATATTTTGTTATGCATGGGCCTCCTTACCCATTTATTCAATTGCTAGGTGATAAAAACAAAAATCAATATTCCAATTAGTTGCATGCTAATTTTGGAATATTATATTTTGGTCATGTAACCATGTATAATTAGATAGATCAAAATAAACCATGTAATAACAATTTTTCCATAGTAAAATTGCTTTTAGTAAGAAATAATCTAATAAACCATAGTTTATTAAGTTATTTTTGGTCCAAAATAGAAAACCCCATGAGGAATAATTAAACAAATCCTTATTTATTTGATTTTCCTCTAGGAATAATTAATTAAACTTATCTTTAATTATATTCCTGGTCATATTAACCCAATTAATGAGAAATAATTATACAAATAATTACTTATCTTATTATTCTCTAGGAATAATTAATTAAATCATTATTTAATTAATATTCCTTGTTAAATTTGACTAAATCATTTAGGAATAATAAAATAAATCATTATTTGTTAAATTATTCCTTGATCCCATCCTAGAAATGATAAATAAATATTTTCTTTGTTTATTATTTCTAAATAAATGGATTTAACCAATTTAAATTCCTTTTCCCTCCAACAAAATATAATAAAATATTTCAAGCAGTTAGATCTAGATTTTGGTTCATAATATTTTATTATGCACCATTATCAAGGATGACTCAATATTTTGTTATAAATAGAAGGGTTTTACATTCATTTCTTACCTTTGATCCTTTAATCTTGGTCAGACTTTGATCCTCTTATCATTGTCTATCTTTGATTCATTTTTATTTTCTTTTGTTTATAGAGCTCCCTTTGAGTTCTACACGTCTTGGGTATTCTACAACCATTGAGAGAAACTCTGAAGCTGGAGCGTTTGAGGAAAGCCAAGAATCCATCCCATTGAGGGGGACTCTCTATGTTCCCTTCCTAGGTGTTACATAATACAAAAAATTATTTATAATTCTTGTCTTGTCCATTAGATATTTTGGAGAAACTCTTATTTCATTTTGTTGTTTAGTTGCCTTATTTGCATAGATTTGGGTTTATTTTGCATTTGTTTTGAACGTCTATTTCAGATCTAAGAAGTTAAATAGCCATATTTTTTCTTAGGGTTGTTTTTCATGTGTAGCTAAAGTGATCTATTGTCGTACACTTGCGTTAAGATTTCATACTAATAGCCATCTATGTAAAAGGTCAAATGAATTTTTTGTATTGAAACAAATTGGATTGGGCAGAAAAGCAAGGAGACGTGAGGACAAATTTTGAGTTAATAACTATTTGAATTGAAAATTTTTTGATCAAATTATTGGCTCTTAATAATCAACATACATCTTGTTGTCAGCTCCGGAGATACGTTCTTCTATTCTGAGTGTTTTTCATATCTCAAAATCATTGTATCGTTATTAACCGATACCAACCTTTTCAAAACATTTCCTGACAATTATATCAAAAATTTTGGAAGATTGGTAACATATCCTCTCCACCAATAATTATCATTTCTCTGTCTCTGCATGTCATTAAATATATCAACTATAGAAACATTGGCCATATCAACGTTGTCGCCACCAATTTATCGTTGCCATCTTCCTACCTTTCATACCTCAAACTCCATCCATCAGACCGTTTTCAATAATGGTAGACAATAAGCATTAATACAAGCCACATCTGAAATATAAAGCATAAAATATTACTACTATTATAGACCGAGCCAAAGATGCATTTTTTTTACTATAATCTCACACTCTCAATTGGTGTGATTTGGCACATATTCAAAAGTTATAGGTTCCATGTGGATATGGTTTGTATTAAGCGCTCAAGTGGTGACATGTTATATCAACCAAAACCCAACTCGGTGCTTTATAAGGCCTCAACTATCATCCATGAATATTCCATATGGGCATTGGAAGCTCAATGTTTGAAATTCTTACCTTAGACAAATGTATGCCAAGACAATATTGAGAATCACTTAATTGCAGAAACTGGGATTATTGGTGGTAGATATGGCTTTATTAGACATGGAGACCTCCACTCATAGATGAGGGTGTAAACAAAAGGCAATGATTCTAAAAACTTTTAACCTCTGCATCATCCAATCAACTCAGAATAAAACTTGCACTACACAATAGTCAAAGTATCATACCATCCCAGAAAAAATAATGATTGAAAGATATTGATGAAGGATTGGCATAGTTATGGTAATAATGATCTCTCCAAACATTATGATCATTTGAATATATTTTTCATCAACACAAATAATATAAAGAGAGCTCTCTGAGGCAATTCATATAAAGAATATTGCATATAGAACACTCTCCAATAATATAATAATGTTTCTCCAACATGATAAATGCTACTCCATGTATTATAAACATGCTCCAAATAATAACATTGCTCCATGTATAATAACAATGCCCCATATAATAATGGTACTCCATATATTATAAACACGTCGTCCATGTATATTAACGTTGCCCCATTTATAAGGTTGCTCTAATTTTAAGACATTGAGATTGCTCCAACTTTAATACATGAACTTTAGTATTCCATGCAATGTATTGACACAATAAAAATGCTCCAACATTAAAACATAACATAAGGTTTCTCCATGCAATGTATCGATGTTTTGCATTAACACAATATATTTGCAATTATATTAATGTTGGATTATTGTTGCTACATATACCGGCAAGCAAGACCAGTCGTACCATGCCCTGATATGGGATAAATTCACTAATGAAAGGTGGTGCGTGATCTTCTCGTTCAAGTCCTGGGTAGAGTTATTGTCAACTATTATCCATGATTATTCCTCTCGGTTTATCTAGATATAGGTTTGTAAGGGGTGGTGAGAAAGGTGCAAGGAGACGTATTGTTTTCGCCACTTGATGTTAATTCTCAGTGGGCCATACATAAGTGAAACAAGCATATGTAATTTGTTTACCCTCATTTTGAAACACTATACCAATGTACAACATATAAAACTACCAATTCAGTTCACGTATATGTTAGAAAAGAGCCCTCTCATGTATATGGACAATTGGTAGACTTCCCTTCCTTCTACAAGCAGCAAGCAAGCGAAATAAGTTTGAAATAAATCTAGCAAGCAGTCATGTTGATTTTGATCAAATTGGGATACAAATCAAGGGTCGAATGAAGGCGTTGATATAACACGCTAAAAGGGAACCACCATTGAGACCATTTTCGAGATTAGTAGATGCACCACAATTAATGAGTTTAGAGACCTACTTAAAGAAATAAGGACAAGGTGCCTCGAATAACATGTATATAGCTCCATATTATCCATATCCAAATAAACAATAATGCTTTGATACTAGGAATAATTCTATATGTATGCAGTGTGATGGGTATGTAGTGTTTCATATAACATAAATGTTGTAATATACATTGTTCCAATATTAACACATCAAATATATTTTATAACGTATCAACTCAACAATAATATTGACATAACATATCAACGATGTAGCTACAATATAAAATATAAAATTAAATATAACGGTGATGTTGTCGTCAATTCCCTAACCACACATTGTAGAGCATCACACAACATGAATCATTCAAGGCTCCATTCACAACCGTATATGCAAGGCATGAACGCACTGTAGTAAAACCTAAAATACACACCAATTGAATGCATTGTCATCACTGTAAGCACTGTAAGATGCAACAATTTATTACTAGAAGGACTGTATTATGCTCTACCACTGGCTAAATTAGGGCATGAAACCCTAAAATCCCTAATGCACATTGCAATGTAATGAATATTGCTTGAATGTAATATTAACTATGTCATTTAGTTAACGTTACCACCAATGCATTATCACTGCTAATATCTTGGTTGTCAATATGTCCAGGCTGCCAACATAATATAACGCTCCCCATATTATTAATGAATGCAATATTATCAACACTCTCCAATGAATATAATGTTTCCCAGTGTTGCCCCAAGCGATCAATGCAATCAAAATACTTGTAATGCCAATGTAATAATGTTTCCATCCATGTTTTCCATGCTAATGAAACCAATATCTAGAGAGTCATATTATGTGAAAATGTGACTCAATTAAAAAAAAATACCACTCGTTGGGAATAATGTCAGGCATCTTGTTGGGAAATAACACACTGGCTATGCAACTATTCTGCATTCGCTGAGTTCAATGGTCTAACTATCTCAGGTTTGAGTAATGTATGTTGGCACATTTATTCCTGATTGCAAAAACAACAAAAGAATACCAATAATACACTGGACTATTTTAACGCATATCTGAACATAAATCTAGAATGTCATGCATGTTTCTCATAATATTGCCATGAATTCCTAAAAAACCACAATTGTGCCACGACTGTTAGAGAAACCATGGTTTGAGCTTGAGATTGATATGGTGTACTGTTCACTTTAATTCTTGATAGTCTAATACGATCTCTATGTTATGAGGTACCAAAAGGGATGGCGCGACAATCCGTAGCCATTTCCACATCCTTTTTCTTTTCTCTCCTCCCTCTCTTCTCTTTTTCTCCTCCTTTTATTTTCTCTTTTTTTTTAATTATTATTCAAGCAAATCATGAGAGGAAGATTTTGGGGTATGGAATAAGTGAAACTCACATTGCAGTTGTTCTCATTAGTGAGGTCCTTCAATGTCATCATCTACTGAGTTGAAAAGAATAATTTATATATTTCTAGCATTTTGTCTTCGTCCATAGTAGCATCCTTAGGAAATCCATAGAGCTCTAGAAAGAGGTGCCTAGATACAATATTTTTAAAGACTTAAATGGCATTTGAAGGGGTTGAATGTAGAATTAAAAATGCTTCTTATGAGGGCTCATTGTTTTTCCATTCCACCATTATATTATCTTCCTTCTACATAGTGAACTCTAATGAACATGATTTTCAGTCCATTCTCCACCTATTTTAATTATCTCCAAATAAATAGACAAGCACTGCCTCTCTCAAATTTGTAAAATATTTGACCTATTCTATGAAACTTTGAAGAATTGTTTACCTCTATGATTGGAAGATTATTTTGTCCAAATTATTCAATCTTGGCATTTCAATTGGAGTCAATATGTCTTGTTGTTTCTTAATATGGTGGTTTCCTTTATTATTTTTATATCCAACCTTGTAGATTGCGCTAGTTCAGGAAGCATGAAACCTGCTACACTATGCTCATTGTTTGTATACTATCTAGCAGGACAATAAATTCATGTGTTGATGATGAAATATCTTCAATAATATTATTTTCAACAATTTTCACTATTCTGAAACAACCACCACATATACATAATCTCTCCTCAAAATATTAATGTTTGTTATAATTTCCATCTCCTATGAACCACTAGCAATTAATGTAATGATACAATGATATTTATAGGCGTTGAAGATCAATTCATTTGTTGCTTGATCCATTATTATGATTGAGGTGAGGTTAGATGCTACATTTCTTCCAAGGCTCTGGAAATTCCCTTGGCTTTCTTTCAATCCAACACTTAAAGATCCACTTTTATGTTCATTTTCTTTTGTCATTTTCTTCACTGTTGATATATGAAATTAGGATTGATGTATTCAATGTGTCCATTCTCAATTCCTCAATTTATTCAACAACAAGCCCATGTATATTTAGTCTCCTCATATTTTTTTTTCAATGCATTCTTGGGTCTACTCTCCCCGTGAAATGGTTCTCCTCTGAGATGGACCAAGTTCCTCATTTCTTCCATGAGCAGCTCCCCCTGAGATGATGATGATTTTATTATGCCATTGAAATCACAACCTACTACTTTTTCTTACCTTTCCACTTTTTAGTGGATTTTATTTTGTTATCTACATTTCCTTCACTATTTAGTATGCTCGTAGTTGCTTGAATTTTCTGTTTAGAGTTATTTAGAGTATATGGTTGCTTGTAATCCT
The DNA here is from genome assembly GCA_034641835.2 of Pinus albicaulis. NCBI lineage: Eukaryota > Viridiplantae > Streptophyta > Pinopsida > Pinales > Pinaceae > Pinus > Pinus albicaulis. The sequence continues at coordinate 320,848,524 of CM076570.1, read as the reverse complement.
TGATTTTGTGACTAGCATTATCACATGCATAACATATAGTGTGTCTAAGAGATAAAAGGAATGGTATGTGTCTTCTGGTTCTCATATTATTCCTTACATACATTTTACACTCAATAGCTTTATGTCCAAATCTATCACACAAATAACAATAACCATAGAACTTATTTCAGTACCTGGTAGATGATTCTCTTCTCTGCTTGTTTTCTTGAATAATCCTTCTCGTTTGCTGCATATTTTGCTGAGTAAACTTAATTTGTTTTTTCTTACATCATGTTGCAACATTTACAAGTTAATGGCAAGAAAAACACATAATATCTTTTAAAGGAGCAAAGAATCTCCTTCCGGATTTTCTCAATTCATCTCTAAGAGCAATTGATTGTATTGCAAAGGGAACTTCCTTCACCTTACTCTTTATTCCATGATGTTGTCACTTGCTTTGTTTTCTTATTTAATAATCATGTTGCTTGTCCCTTCTCCTACATGTATTTCCAGGGATGCTTCATTATCCTCTATGACTTCCTTTCCTAAATTTCTCTTGGAAACAACCTCCTCTTGAATTTGTTTACATAATATATTATTTTCATCTAAATCACTTCTAGCTTAATCAATCTCAGCTTCTAATCGTTCACACTGTGGGTCTCTCTCCTTGAATTTATTGCTCATCACCTCTTTTATTCTCCTTTCTTCTTCAAGTTGTGTCTTCAAACTAACAAATTCCTCCTTGTACTTATGTTCTCTCTCATCACATATTTGCACCAGTTTCTTGAGATCTTTGTTTTCATTCTTTAATATTTATGTTTCAATCAAGGCTATGTCTAACTTGGCTTTTTCTTCAGTTGTCTTTTCTTCATGGAAATAATATCAATTCACAGTAGCATAGACCTCATTTGACTGAACACTTTCCTTTTGACAGGGATCTTTCTTCTTCCTCTTTCTCTTATCTTTTTTGACGATGCATCTACCATTAGAGAACCTTTGAGGTCTAAAATGGGCCTCCTAAGAAAAATGTACAACCAAAATAAATTTTATAACAACCAATAAGATTCAAGATGATGATGCCAACCGTAGGGGATGATTCACCATTTTTGGGGTAAAAAAGTAAAATGATTAAAAAAATAATAATAATAAAACTACTTTTTCAACTTGTATTTTCAGCTTATCTCCCTAAGGTTTTACTCAGAATCCAAGCATGAGTACTCATTGGATGCAAAATTTAACTCCTCATCCAAGGAGTACCCATGTTGCAAACTTTCGATGGGCCCTGCTACACAAAAAATGAGAAATACATGAAGAAATGGGATTGCAATCACGTTTTTCATGTGTTTCTCATTTTTCATGTAGCAGGGTCCATAGAAAGTATGCAACATGGGTAATCCTTGGATGAGGAATCAAATTATGCATCCAACAAGTGTTCACGCTTGAAATTTTAGTAAACCCATAGGGAGATAAGTTGAAAATACAAGTTGAAAAAGTAGTTTTTCTTTTTTTCTCTCTAAAATTTGAGATGTAATCTCATCTTATTTTATTATTTCCAGTATTATTATATAATTTCCTTAGGAGGCCCATTTTAGAACTCAAAATTCCCCTAATGATGCATGAGCTACAATCTATCCCATATTTCTTTTGCATAATTTAAGTTTATTATTGTATCAAGATCCTTGTTATGAAGATTGTTATACATAACACATTTTTCCTTAGCATTCCAATGTTGTTCTTTCGCGGAGGGGGATTATTTACAGTATCCATCACATACAAGTTTCCATACACCAGGTCCATGAGTTGCGAGTTCATATTTTAGCTTATCTATCCATTCATAAGTTTGTTGCACTCAACACATGTACATTTTGATAGTCCATGACTCAACCAGACCTACCTTCAAGTTGTTAGGCTTATACAAAAGGAACCTTGCTCTGATACCAATTGATGAAAACTTGACTAAACTGAGAGGGAGGTGAATCAGTTTATTCCATTCATGGACATTAAAATTCTTTCATTAAACTCACTAACTGAAACATTACATGAGCAGCTTAACAAATAATGACCAACAGATTAAATATGTGAATAACAAGTAATAAGAAAACCAAAACATCACATCAACACATAATAAAAGCACATATTGACACCAAATATAAGTGGAAACCCATAAAGGGAGAAAACCACAATTTTATTATTGTTGTGATGCAAAGGAAAGCTCCTACTCCTTATTACATCTAATTTTCTGTAGGCTCCAACCTACAAGAAGTTGCTACCTCAATTTTTCTGTAAGATCCAACATGCAAGGAAGCTCCAACTCCCATATGTTTTTTTCAATATACAACCCACAAGAGGCTCCTACCTCAACCATCTCTAACTGGATATTTATCAAGCCACAACTTGAAAGGAGACTACAATCCCCTGATATAAACAAGAAACAACAATGTGATGGTTTACTTGGTCATAAATTTTGAATATCTCCATCTTCATTTATGCCTCTTCTTCCCTTCAAATATGCTTCACATAAGCTTCATATGTTCCATGTAACTAATGCATAATACCTCAATCATCTCTCACACATTCTCCAACTCTCTAACTCCAAAACTTTCTCTCCAAGTTTGCACACGTTTATAAATGAACATTGATGGTTGTTCATGTTCCACTCACATGAATATGAAATTACAAAATTTGTCTCTTTGCATTCCAAAGGTGTCCCTTCAATTCCAAAACTGCTTAAACTCTTGAATATTAAAATACATAAAATGAATTTCATAATATCCAAATTTGAAGCATTCATACTCTTCATGTCAATAAAATAAATAAATAGCATGCAATAATACAATCTTGCAATCGTATTCAAATAGCTCTGCATCACAATATTTCTCCCTGCCTTTGCATTTGGCTTGCATCTTGCCTTGCCTTGCATCATGTATTTGTCTTGCCTTTGTTGTCATGGAGTCTTTCCTTTTCCTTTCATCATGTCTTTGTCTTGCCTTTGATGTCATGGAGTCTTACATTTACCTTTCATCACAACAATTCAGCTCAACCAAACCAGTATTCAACTCAACCTTGTTGCTTCTTTTCCATAACAATATATGCAATCATCTCAACAATGCATGTATCTATACAAGTGTTTCATCAACAATACATATGATATCATATTTTCTTACTCCTTTACCCTTTCTCATTCATGTTGTTCATTTTCCATCACCTTCGTCTCTCACTGCCAAATATCCCTACAAGAAACCTTGTTTCTCCATTGTCCTTGTTACTCTTTTGTTGCTCCTTTACCTGTGTTGCTCTTCTGCTTCTCCTTTGCCTTTATTTCTCTTATGCTACTCCTTTTCCATCAATGACAACAATTCCATCATTTTTTTGTCGTAGTATTGATAAGTTGGGACCACCAAATTCCTACACAATTTGCAGTATTGATATTAGGGGGTTTCAATCGCCACATTATTGATCAACTCGGAGTAATACTCCAATCAGAGTAAAAAAAAAACAAATTCTGTTGGCCCAAAAATTTCTCTTACAAGATACCTAGCCATAGGATTCAGGAATATGAATTGATCGCATTGATACCATCCACTACTGAATGTCCATTTTTCCTATGGTCCCAATTTTTTTTGAGGTTCTTTCAAGTGACCTACATCAATAGACTCCTTGTATCACACCCATTGAAACCACACTAATTTTAAGTAAACCAAAATTTTGACCCGGGATATTGTTTGGTAACTATGAGGGCTCAAGCTATGGAAAACCTCTAGAAAAATAAAAAAGAAAAAAAAACTTGAAACAAACATCACCACCAAAATCAAAGCGGCAATTACAAAGGCCATGGAACCCATACTACCATACATAAAAGCTAAAGGCCCCATGGGGGAGGGGAACCATGTCAATGGCAACCTGGAAGGAGACTCTATCCACCATCAATATGAGGGGTATCATCATTTCCACGGGGGTCACCAATATTCTAGCAATAAGACACCCAAGTTTGACATGCAAAAATTTGACGGTTCTAACCCAGCAGTGTGGTTGGCACAAATGGAACAATATTTTCAAATCAACAATATCTATAATAATGAAACCAAACTACTTATGGGAGCTCTTTATTTGGACCAATAATGCTTTCAGTGGTGGCAATGGCATCAGAAATACTACGCAGGAAATCCAACTTGGAATGTTTTCTCTAAAGCCATTTGTATATGTTTTGACAAATACTCTCACTTTCTAGGTCACTTCACGAAGCTCAAACAAACTAGTACAATTTGAGACTACATCGCAGAATTTGAACAATTGTTGAGCCATACCGAGGACCTAGGGGGCACCTTCTATATGGAATCTTTCATTTGTGGCCTCAAGGAAGCCATCTAGGCACATGTTATAATGCACCAACCGACTACTTAGTTGGAAGCTTGCTACAAAGAATTAGATGTAGAAACTTATATTAATGCCAAATCTAGTCGTATTTCATTCACATCAAAGGCATGTCCCACCTTTATTAGTGGCCCCAACCGAACCCTTAAGGTGAAAAACTAGGTGTCGGCAGCGGAAATGGATGAAAGGAGAAGACAAGGGTTGTGTTACTATTGTGATGACAAATATTCCATGGGCCACAAATGCAAGGAACCAAATTTCTTTCAGAATGACACGGCTGAAAATAGCCCAAATGATGAGGCCCATCCCACTGAAGTGTTTGGGGAGGATGTAGTGGAACCCCAATATACTACAACAACACTTGATGAACCAATTATATCACTCCATGCATTAACAAGTATTTATTCTCTACAAACACTTAAAATCATACGCTTCATTAAGCATCAATTAGTGGTGGTATTGATTAACAGTGGAAACACACATAATTTTTTCTATAAATGGGTTATTGAGGTTGTGCATTGTTTTTTGCGGGAAGTATCCAATTTTGAGGTCCTTGTAGCTGATGGGAGGGCCATGAATTTTGAAGGACGTTGTGAGAACATAAAGCTCCAGATGGGGGAGTATCACCTTAAAACACATATGTTTTCCATTGAAATGGGAGGTTGTGACATCGTCCTTGGAGCTAAATGGCTTTGAACACTAGGCCCCATTACCATGGACTTCCAAAAGCTATATATGAGCTTCAAACATAATGTACACACTCATACACTACGTGGGATCCAAGCAAGTGCTCCTACTATCATCAACTTGCATAGAATGGAGAATTTTTTCAAAAAGGGACACCATGGGTTAGTTTCTCAATGCATTGTAATCCAAACCATTGAATCAATCCCTATCAACATTCATCCATATTTTCAAAACGTTTTGAGTCACCATCAGCAAGTGTTTGAAAAACCCAATGAACTACCCCCTTCTCAAGGTGACCGTGATCATAGCATATGTTTGATTCTGGGTAGCCAGTCACCCAATGTCTGCCCCTATTAATCCAGATATTTGATCTTCAAGGATGCATATAGAATTACATATAAAATATCATATTAACCAAGTAAATTAACACATGAAAAAGAAGTGGAAATCATAAAGCAGCCATGAGATCAAAGGCACACAAATGGTTTGATTATGGAGTTCACCCAATGTGCGCTACATCTTTGGGCCCTGCTCAAAGTGGGGAGGCCTTATTTCATTAAATGGCGGCAAATAAATGAATTATAGTAAACTTTAAAAAAATGATCCTTATACCTCCAATTTTGATGATGGACTGAAAATAGAGACCTCGGTTGGAGAAACGAAGTGCACGGTTGGATTTCTGGCACGAAAACGTGCAAAAATGACCATAAAATTATCAAATTCTAGCATTGGCACATATTCCCCTCTAATGGAATCTTTTCACCATCTTGTAGATCCCTCGATCATGGTTCTAGTGCTCCTGCTGCTCATGGTTCCTCGCTCCGCTTCTCTGTCGATCTGGTTTGAATGGGAAAATGAGAGGTTTTACATTAAAGAAGGAGCAAAGCCACCAATGTGGGGCCATTGGCTTGTTGGTAGCAGTGGCACGTAGCATAAGGGTGGTTTTAGTTTCGAGTCTTGTCACATTCCATACATGGCATATCATTCGACAGTTAATTTTTGGCAAAGATTTTGTTATAACTGTTACGGTTTTATACGCAACAAAATTTTATGTTAAGTGTGATTTCAATGGGAGTTGGGCAGTACCACTAGGGGTGGCCCAACCACCCTATTTAAATATACGATATATAATACCATTGGGTGGGGTGGTAGGCCAAATGATCTAGGTGGATCCAAAAATAGAATTGGCCTTGAAAATAGCTCAAAAATCAAAGCCATCATATGGAAGTGAAACCAAGACTAGAGCATAGTGCGCGTCGCCCTGATTCCAACAATGCGAATGACACTCAAATCTGAGTTCGTATGCTCAAGTTCTCGCCAAACTTGGCCAACTGGCTAGCAGTTACTAACGAGGCAACAATTTGGCGACGGGTCAGCATACAGAAAATGACGGTTAGAAAAGGAAAACTTTTCGCCTCCTTAATTCGTCCAGTAACCCTTAAAAAGCGATAGAAAATTTTAACCATATAGTTATGAAAAAACAAAAAAATAAAATATATGGGATAGTGGGTGGTCAGAAAAGGAAAATTTGTCACCTCCTTAATTCATCAAATAACCGTTAAAAACCGGCGATTTTTTTTTAACCATATAGTTATGAAAAAAATATATGGTTAAAATTTTTCCACTAGTTTTTAAGGGTTATTGGACGAATTAAGGAGGTGAAAAAATCACCTTTTCCGACAGTCATTTTCTGAGTGCTGACCCTTTGCCAAATTGTTGACTCATTAGTAACTGCCACTTGGCCAAGCTTGACCAAAACTTTGACCAGTTATAACTTGAGCATACAAAATCGTATTTGAGAGTCGTTTGCACCGTTAGAATCAGGACAACAAGAACTATGATCTAGTCCTAGTTTCACTTCCATCTGATGGGTTTTATTTTTGAGATATTTTCAAGGTCACTTCTATTTCTGGATCCACCCGGATCATTCTCCCTACTAATGATATTTTGGACTGCCAAAATCTTTATCAGTCAATTGGAAAGTGAAGGAATTACTCCCTCACTTTCTCCTTTTCCATCCATCGAGATTTACTTGGATGCATTCCCTTGGAACCAATACAAAGGTACTCCATGTCTCCCCGTCATGAAGTCCTGGTCTTTCTTTCAAGAATGATGTCCTCTAGTATCTTTTCCAAGTATTTAGATGAAAATGCGTCTATTGTAGGAACTTTTCCAGCCTCTTCGGTGTCCGTGATCAAAGGAAGCTCATAAAGCTTCAAGTTTTCAATGTTCACCACAAATTACATCTGCATGTATGTTGGAAAATCGAGACAAAAATCATTGTCTCCAATATTCTCTAATATGGTGAATGGGCCATATCAGATTGGTCTCAAATTCTTTCCTTCCCCTTTCATCCTTTCTTTGCTAATGTGGAGCCACACTTTGTCTCCAACCTGGAATTGGTGATCAACTTGGTGACTGTCATGTCGAGCTTTGTATCAAATTTGACTTTTCTCCAATTGCTTCTGCTATACCTTGTGAATCATATGAATTCACTGAATGAACTTATGTGCTTTGTCCCTGTCATCTTTCCCACTGGAATCTTCATCTTTCCCAAAGACCATGTCTAAGGGATCCTTTGGCATATATCCAAAGCATGTCTCGAATGGTGAGCTCTGAGAGGATGAATGCTCTACCTGGTTGTATGCATGTTGTACATAATGAAGTTACTTGTCCCACAACTTGGGATGCTTTCCATAATAGCCTCACAGTAAGTGTATCATTGTACGGTTGACAACCTTTGTTTGTTCATTAGTTTGTGGATGAAATTTTGTGCTCCTCTTCAACTTGGTGTCCATCATTCTCCACAAAATCGTCCAAAAATACCCAACAAAGTGAGAGTCTCGATTAGACACAATGGATGTGGGAAGCCCAAATTGGACCCATACAAATTGGAAGAAGAGATGAGCAGACTAACTTGCAGTGACATGCTTTTTACAAGGCATTAGGACACACACATTTCTAAATCGAACCACAACGACATAAAAATAGTCATGACCTCTCTTAGACAAAAGAAAACCGCTTACAGAATCCATTGACACACTTTCCCATGGACGACTCGGAGCAGGGAGTGGTGTGTAGAGCCTTAATTTTCTGTTAGTCGGCTTGCAAATTGAACACAACACACATCCCTTTACACATCAAGTGAGAATATTTTTTATGTGAAGCCAATAACAAAACCTCTGTAAATGACACAAAGTCCTTTTACACAAAAATTACCTTACACAAGAGAGGCATGTGGCTCTGTGATTACATGTATCCTTTCATTAGTTGGAATACAAATTTTTCCAAGATGGTACAACAATTTTTTCTGCAAGTGATAATTATCCACCTGCAATCCATGCATCATTTTTGCACAAATCTCCTTAAAATAATCAACATCAGCATATTCTTCAGCATATCTTTCAAAAGATAAATAAGCATTTTGAAAAACTATAGATGTAAAAATAGGAGGGCAAGAAAGCATATCTGCCACTTTATTTTTGGTGCCCTTATTGTATTTTATTACCAAGTGAAATTGTTTAAGGATTCCCACCCATATGAAATGATGTGCATGTTGAAGCTTTTTTTGTGACTAGAGGTACTGCAAGGGTTGGTGATCTGTGTGAATGATGGTCTCCTTGCCGATCAGGTAATGCTTCCACTTCTTCACACTTTGAACCAAGGCATACAACTCCTTGTCATGTGTGGGATAGTTCACAACAACTTGGGAGAATTTATTTGAATGGTAACATAGAGGCTTCCTTTCCTCCATCAATACTGCTCCACTGGCATATCCACTAGCATCGGTCTCGATCTTAAAAGGTTATTGGAGGTCAGGTAAGGCCAAAAATAGTGTTGTAGTGATCTTCTCTTTCATTGTATTAAAGGCTTTCTATTGCTTTCCTCCCCACTGAAAGGTTTGCTTTACAGTCTTCAATGCATGTAAAGGGGATGCAATGATGGAGAAGTTGGAAATGAACCTTCTCCAGTATTGTATTGCACCCAAAAAGCTACGAACCTATGTAACATTGGCGGTTTTTTTTTCAATTCTCCACCACCGACAATGTGACCCAAGTAAACTAAAGAGGTCTTACCAAATTCACACTTCAACATTTTGACCCACAATTTTTCTTTTTGTAAAACATCAAGCACTTTTTTAACATGACTAACATGATCATCCCATGTCCTATTGTAAAAAAGAATTCCATCAAGATACAAAAGTACAAAATCATCAAGAAAAGGTCTGAAAATATCATTCATCACCCTTATGAATGTGGTCGGAGCATTACATAGTCCAATTGGCATCACCAGCCATTCAAACAACCCCTACTTGGTTTTGAATGCAATCTTCCATACATCCTATTCTCTGATCCTAACAAGATGATAGCCACTGTGCAAGTCCAATTTTGTGAAATAGACAACATTTTTCAATTGATCTAATAAATCATCAATGCGAGGGAGAGGGTACCGATTCTTCACAGTTATTTTGTTGAGTGCTTTGTAGTCCATGCACACCCTCCATGTTTCATACTTCTTTGGAACAAACACAATACGTGAAATGCATGGAGAAGAAATTGGTCTTATGACCCCTTGGTTTAGCAATTCCTGCACCTGTTTCTTTATCTCCTCCATCTTAATGGTTGACAACCTATACATACCAATGTTGGGTAAAGGAGCATCCTACTGCAAATGGATCTCACGCTTTGGAGGAAACCCACCTAGTTCATGAAAAATCCCATTATAGTTATAAACAATTTCCTACAATTCATTTTTATGAGTGGGATGACAACCATGGAAAGCTCTAGATGTCTCCACATATTTTTCTCTCACAACCATGAGCATGCACCCTTTTCTAGAATTCACCAACCTCTTCATCTGACCTATTCTTACAAGACTAGCACTGATTTTGGTATGATGATCTCTAATAACATATTCCACCTCATCTTTCATGAGATGATACTTGCTTTCATGGCGAAATAAAACTACTTTCCTGTCATACAAATATGGACTCCCTAATATAATTCCACAAATATACATCAAGAACAACCTCATCTAATAGTTTGGATGCAATCACAAATCTAGATCTACGCTGCTTGGTTACATGTAATTTGGCTTTATCACATACCCAACCAAGAGGGTAGGGTCTCGGATGAGGCTTGGTTTCCAATCCTAATTACTTAACCAAGGATTCTAAAATCAAACATGCTTGTCAACCTTGACCAAATAAGGTTTCCACTTTAGTATGTTTCATTACGACTCTAATGTGGAAAAAATTAATTATGTTTGTTCATTAACAAGTGACTCACTTATGTTTGTTCATTAACAAGTGACTCACTTGAATAACTTGTACTTGGATGCAACTCAAAACTTTCATTAGCATGAAGAGAAAGAGTACCTTGTATTCCCACTGTTGTGATATGTGTCTCGTCACCAGAATTAGATACAAGGTCTTGTTTCACAGTTTTCGCCTTATTTTTCTTGTGCTTCCCACAAAATCTCTATGGTTTCAACTCCAGATGCAACTTCCAACAGTGTTCATCATCATGGCCTTCCTTATTGCAATGTGTGCAAGATGCCTTTTCTCCTTCCTCCTTATTTGTAGCTGCCTTCTTAGATGTATTTTTATGGTGCCTATTAGAAAGATGAGAAGAGGAAGAAGAAGAACTTTCATTGGTGGATGGAGAGGGAAGAGGCTCTTCTCCTCCACCTCCATGGTGTACCAATGCATGATCATCAGGCTCTTTCTTCTCATGTTGTATTTTCTTCTCATATTCTAAAAATAGCTTGTCAACTTTCTCTACCATGGTGAATAATATTTTGCGATAATTTCTTTCTTCTTCTGCTCGTGCATCCTCATTTGCCATGTTCTGTCTCTGTGATGCATTCCCTACTTAGGGATCAAAGGATTTGGGTTTTCCTTCACCTTTTATAGCTTTTTCCTGGTTATCTTTCACTCATGCAACTCGCATTAATAAAACCTACTCTGATACAAAACTTGATCCACATATTTTAACTTCAAGGATGCATAGAGAATTGCATATAAAATATCTTATTAACCAAGTATATTAACAAATGAAAAAGAAGCAGAAATCATATAGAATCCATGATATCAAAGGAACACAAATGATTTGATTATAGATTTCACCCAATGTGGGTTACATCTTTGGGCCCTGCTCAAAGTGGGGAGGCCTTCTTTCATTAAATGGTAACAAAGAAATGAATTAAAATCAACTTTACAAAAATGATCCCTATACCGCCAATTCTAATGATGGTTTGAAAATATTGACATTGGTAGGAGAAACAGACTGCACAGTTGGGTTCCTGGAGCGAAAAAATGCAAAAATGACTATAAACTTGTCAAATTCTGGCACTGGCACCTATGACCCTCTAAGGGAATATTTTCAGTATCTAGTAGATCTCTTGCTCATGGTTACGGCCCTCCTGGCTACTCAAGGTTTCATGCTCCACTCCTCCGCCAGTCTCGTTTGAATGGGAAAATGCGAGGTTTTATATTAAAGAAGGGGTGAAGCCACCAACGTGGGGCCATCGGCATGTAGCACGGGGGTGGTTCCAGTTTCAAGTCTCGTCGCATCCCATACATGGCATATTGTTCGACAGTTAAGTTTTGGCAGAGGTTTTGTTATAATTGTTACGATTTTATACGCGGAAACATTTTATGTTAAGTGTGATTCCAACAGGGGTTGGGAGGGTCTGTCATGCGTGGCCTACCCAGCCTATTTAAATATACGATATATAATATTTTTGGATGGGGTGGTGGGGGTGGCGAGGTTACTAGATTTTTAAGGGTTACTAGATGAATTAAGGAGGAAAAAAATTCACCTTTTTAAAAAAATTCCACCCATTTTTAAGGGTTACTAGATGAATTAAGGAGGAAAAAAAATCGCCTTTTTCGACTATCGTTTCCCATGCGTCGGCCCTTTTCCAATTTGTTTCCTCATTAGTGACTACCACTTGGCCAATTTTGATCATAACTTTGACCATATATAACTTGAGCATACGAACACATATTTGAGTGTCGTTCGCACCATTGGAATCAAGGTAACGAGAGCTATGATTTGGTCCTAGTTTCACTTCCATCTGATGGATTTGATTTTTGAGCTATTTTCAAGGCAACTTCTATTTCTGGATCCACCCGGATCACTTATAGGTATCCATTCACACAAAATAATGAGATTGAAAAGGTTATTAAGGAGCTACTAGAAGAATTCATGATTCGTCCCAAAAATAGCCCTTATTCATCCCTAGTTATCATGGTCTTAAAGAAAGATGGGGAGTGGCACATGTGTCTCGACTTCAATTACCTCAACAAGCTCAATCAAGGATAAGTTTCTTATTCCAGTCATTTATGATATCCTTGATGAACTCCATGCCACTCAATTATTTACCAAGTTGGATATTCAATCGGGTTATCGCCAAATCAGAATGAAAGTACTAGACATTACCAAGACATCTTTCAGAACCCATAAAGGTCACTATGAATTTTTGGTTTTTCCATGTGTCTTTCTAATGCACCGTGCACCTTTCAACGTCTCATGAATCACCTTCGCAAGCCATATCTCATAAATTTTGTCCTGGTCTTTTTTGATGATATACTCATCTATAGAAAAACATGGGAAATACATCTTCAACATGTTGACCAAGTATTGTAACTTTTGAAGGATAATAAATTATTTGTAAAATTGTCCATGTATTCTTTTGAATGGAAAAGGTGGATTACTTGGGACACATTTTGGGCCACCAAGGAGTATAGGTGGATCCAAAAAAAATCAGGCAATGTAAGATTGGCCACAAACTCAGACCTTGAAAATTTTGTGGGGATTTTTGGGTCTCACGGGATACTATCACAAATTTATTAGAAATTATGGACGCATTGCAAAACTCCTGAAGAATATTCTCAAGAAAAATGAATTCATATGGATAAAATCAACTCAAAATACCTTCTTGGATCTGAAACAGGCTATGGGTTCCACCCCGGTTTTAGCCCTCCCAGATTTTACAAAACCCTTTGTGATCGAACGTGATGCCTTAGAGACTGACAATGGAGAGGTCTTAACATAAGAAGGTCGACCAATAGCCTTCAAAAGCCAACAATTAAGTGGAAATAATTTGGGTCAATATACTTATGATAAAGAAATGATGGACATCCTACATGCAGTAGACACTTCGTGACCATGTCAAAATTATGGTGTACAATTGTAATTGCTCATGAATTTTTAATCTAAATCAAAAGACCCAATCATACTCTACTGCTTTGTGTAATTTAATTCATAATTTAGAAAATCAATCATAAACATGCAATAAGAAAAAACACACATGCACACAATATTTTTCCAGGGGAAAGAAATTTGCTAAAAACCCCTTTTCCTACTTGCATTAATTTGAAGAATAGAGATGTATTACAATTTCTAGCTCAATCTGACCTCAACCTGCAAGTGAATAACCTATCTCTTTGTTCACTGAGAAAATTTGACCCATACTTAGTCAATATATGCCTCTGCTTGAGCCCTTATTTCCTTGCGCAAATCCTGAGGAATGAGGCCCCTATTATTTAGGAATTTCCTCCAAAATGATTGCGCAATTCCCAAGGTTGATAATCTGACTACATGCAACACATATACACTCAAGACTAGTCTACAACTGATGTTATTCTGCCTTGGAATCTCCACCACAGTTGGGGAACTTGAATTATCGGCATGTTCTAGATATTTTGGGTTAATTTATTAGTTAACTGGATGATTGATGAGTTAGACTGAAGTCCCACTGCACAACTAGCCTTCCACTGGTTCCTCCAACAGTTAGAACTAGTTTAACTGAAAAAAACTTGAAATAATTGACCTTGATTACTAAAAATTAGAAATCACACATACTTAACTGAATTATAACTCCTCTAACTCAAATTTATTGAGCTAACTAAGTGACAAGAGCCATGTAACATAAGTTAACTACATCCAAGTTGTCTTTTGATGTGAAAATTCAAATTTTCTCAATTTAACCAAGCCAAAGTCAAATTGAGACTTTCTTGTTGCATTTTTCAACACTCCCTCTTGGAAATAAAGGGATTATCTACCACCCTTATCCTGCACCTATGGAATTTGAACTTCCCTCTTAGTAAGGCCTTTGTCAAAATTTCAGCATCTTATTCCTCTGTCGGAATGTATTGTAGCAACATTATATGCCTTTACACATAATCCTGTAAATGGTGATACTAGATATCTATATGCTTGGATCGATCATGAAATATTGGATTCTCGGAGAGCTTGATGAAACTCTGATTATCACAATAGATCGCATTTGGATCCATAATTTGACCAAATAGTCCCACAAGTATCTTTCTGATCCAGATTGCCTCACATTGTGCTTGACTTGCAGCCATGTATTCTTCTTTTGTGGAGTTGAACACCAAAAATATTTTCTTCTTGTTGTACCAAGAAACAACTAGCGGAGGACCCAATGCTAAAAATTCTACCTGATGTACTCTTTCAGTTTGATGGACTCCCAACCCAATATGCATCTGTCACAACCACACAACTTCACTTCCTTTGTCTGTTTGTACCATATTCAAAAATAGTTAGTGCATCTGAGGTATCGTAAAACATTCTTAGCTTCCTTCCAATATAATTTTATTGCCCTAACCATAGCACATATCTGGTTTTGTGTTCATAAGATACATTAGTGAACCCACTAGTCATTGATAAATGGTAGCATTCACCTCTTCACCTAAAGTGGCATATTTTTTCCTCCAGTTATTCACTAGAGGTTTCTCCATGATATTACAACTCTCCATGCGGAATATTTGTAGTATCTCATTTGCAAACTTGCCTTAAGATACAAATAGTTCCCCGTCACCTTGCCATACTTCCAACCCAAGGAAGTAGTGCATGAGACCCATGTCCTTCATTTCAAACTCCCTTGCAAGATTTTATCAATTGCTCATCGCCATTTAAAATCAAATCATCAACATATAAGACCATAATAAGAAATTCACCTTATACCAAGATATGATATAGGTTCGCATCTACTTCATTTTTGGTGAAGCCCAAACCAGTGAGATAGTTTTCGATCCTAGCGTACCAAGCACAGGGTGCTTGTTTGAGACCGTAAAATGCTCGCTTGAGTCTACAGACATGAAAATATTGATCAAATGTCTCAAAACCTTCTAGTTTCTCGATGTACAACTCCTCCTTGTAGGTTTTAACCCTATATGGAAATTATTTGCAAATTTATTCTTAAAAAACAAAAAATAAACAATGGCGGGAAAATAAAACATAAAATAAATATACACAGAGATTCTCCCTGGATCCAAAAATCGGGACTACCAAATTGATTTTTCATTATATTCCTTTCAATGTTACAATACATTAAATACATGTTAAATAATTCATAAACCCCAATCCATTAACTCTAGATTAGAACATAACTGTATTTACCTTGACCCGATCTATAAACTACCATGGACAAAAAACCATCATGCTCAAAACCATATGCAAAACCATAGGTAGGTCCACCCACCTAATAGAGGGTCCAAAAAAAATTTCCTGGGGCGCTACCCTGGACCCCGTGTAGGGAGGCTACCGCCCCCCTACAAACCTCCCGACAAGGGGGGGCTTCTACCCCCCCCTGTGACCCACCCACACGTGAAACTAGTCATGGAAATAATATAACACACACCCAACATTCTCCCACTTTTTGTTTTCTTTTCCACACAATGGTCACAGGAGAGCTTATTCATTAGTTTGGCCTTGCAACACCCATTGATTCTCTACACCAAGAAAACTTCTTAGTGCTCACATACTTTTTCAATGCATTTGCAACATTATTCAAAGTGTCCACCTTTACGAGCAACACCTTTTTGTCCTCAACCAAATCCCTCACAAAGTGATATTGAACATCAATTTGATTTGTATTTGAGTGATAAGAAGGGTTCTTTGCCAATAAAATTTCACTTTAGCTATCACAGTCTATCCTTATAGCTCGTTGTACCAATCCCATACTTGAACACAAGCTCTGCAACCAAACTGCTTACTTGCTTGCATGAGTGGATGCCATGTATTCAACCTTTGTAGTTGAAAAAGCTACTATAGATTGTCTTTTTCTCATCCAACTGACTGCTCCTCCAAATAGGTTAAACACATACCCACTTTTAGATCTTCTTTGATCTAGATCTCTAGCCCAGTCTGCATCAACAAAGCCACGTATGTCCAAACCTCTATCCAATCTTGGCCTTCCTTGGTAGCACAGCCATAATCACTAATGCCACGAAAATATTTGAAAACCCGCTTCACTATTTTCCAATGCTCCTTCCCTGGTTTTGAAATAAACCTTCTCAATACTCCCACTTCTTATGCAATTTTTGGTCTAGTACAGACCATTGCATACATCTGGCTACCCACAACACTTGCATATGGAATACGCGACATGTCATCGTCATCTTCTTCTGTCTTGGGACATTATTCAGCAGACAAATTTACACCTACGGGAATAGGAACCTTCACCGGTTTACTATCATGAATATTAAACCTCTGCAATGTCGTCTCGACATACTTCTTCTGGTTTAACCAGATATTCCTCTTTGCCCGATCTCATTTAATTTCCATGCCCAAAATATAGTTTGCAGAACCAAGATCCTTCATGTCGAATTTGGAGGACAATCAGGTCTTCAAATCCTGGATAATTTTTTTGTCATTTCCAATCAGCTACGTATCATCCACATAAAAGATCAAATAAATAACATGGTCACCAATTAATTTAAAAATACACACAATGACCGGCTTTCCTTCTGGTGAAACCAAGTCCCTGTATATATGTATCAAATTTCCGATACCATATCCTTGTTGATTTTTTTAACTCGTATAAAGACTTTTTAATTTGCATACCAGTTCTTTCTTACCCTTCACCAAAAATCCTTCAGGTTGCTTCATGTAGATCTCTTCTTCCAGATCCCCGTGAAGAAAATTTGTCTTCACGTCCATCTTTTCTACCTCAAAATCAAATGCAGAAACAATAGATAAAAGTAATCTAATAGAAGATACCTTGGAAACAGGAGAAAAAATATCACCAAAATCAATTCTTGACACTTGTGAATAACCTTTTACTACCAACCGATCTTTTTATTTCTCCACCTTTCCTTCTACATTCATATTCTTCTTCAACACCCATTTTCTTCCAATGGGTTTCCTTCCAGCTGGCAACTCCACCAGATCCCAAGCCTTGTTTTTGTGCAAGGATGCCATTTCATCAACCATGGCCTCCTCTCATAGTTTTCCATCCCTGATCCATTACCTCCCTGATAGTTTTGGGATCATCATCAGTGATAGATAAAGAAAAATTTGAGCATAAAGAATGTGGACTATACCTTTTTGGTTTTCTTCTTTCTTGAAATGGTCTTCTCAAAGCTGCAGTTTGTGGCTCTTACTCATCTAAATATTTCTCTGTTGTAAAGTCTGATTCTTCCTTATTTAGCTCAAAATATATCTTCTCAGGTTCCTTTGGTAGGACTTCATGTTTAATAACATCTTTCACCTCTCTAAATGCCACATATTGGTTGTACACAACCTTCCTTGTTTCCGGGTTCCAAATATTGTAACCTTTTAAACCATCCTTATACCCAATAAATTTTCACCCTTCATATTTACTATCCAACTTGGTTCTTTTCTCCTTTGGAACATGTACACATGCATCACATCCAAATATCCTCATATGTGAAAGAGAGGGTTTCTTACCAGTCCATACCTCATGTGGAGTCTTATCCTCCAACGATGATGAAGGCGATCTATTAACTAGGTAACATGCAGTCTCCATTGTCTCTGCCCAAAATTATTGTCCTAACCTAGCACCATTAAACATACTTCTTGCCTCTTCCATCAATGTCATGTTCATTCTTTCCGCAAATTAGTTTTGTTGAAGTGTGTATGGAGTGGTATTTTTTCGTGCTATACCACACTTATTACAGAACTCTTCAAATTCCTTCTTTCATAACTCTCCACCATTATCTTTCCTCAACACCTTTATCTTCTTCTCTGTCTGGTTTTCCACCAGAGCCTTAAATTCTTTAAATTTGTCAAATACTTCAGATTTCTTCCTGAGGAAATATATCCATGTATTCCTTGAGAAGTCATCTATAAATGACACATAGTACACATACTTACCCAATGATGGAACCAACACAAGTCCAAACACATCACTGTGCACAAGCTCTAATATCCCTTTCGCCCTTTTAGCACTAGAGGGTAAACTCACCCGATTCTGCTTCCCATATACACAATGTTCACAAAAATTAAAATCGAAAGAGAAATTAGACATTCCTTCTACCATACCATTACCATGAAGTATTCGAAGACCCACATCTCCAATATTTCTAAGCCTTTGATGCCACAACATGGAATTTTCTCCAGAGACCACAAGGTTTTCAACTCCACTTTCAGGAACCACAGAATTGTTGCACCCATCAATAAAAGTGTTACACAAAAGCTTGTACAGAGTTCCAATCTGAACTCCCCACATCAATACCAGTGCTCCCTAAACCATCTTGCAGGTATCCTTCTTGAACACTATTTTTACACCTACATCATCCATATTGCTTACATAAATCATATTTCTAGCCAATGCAGGAATATGCAAAACACCAAGAAGTGTTCTAATCCTTCCACTTTGCAACTTCAGCTTGACTTTTCTACGTCTGACGATTTTAGCCTTCCTATCATCCCCTAGGAAGACATCACCACCATCATATTTCTCATACTCACAGAACCACTCCCTATGGGGAGTGAAGTGAAATGATGCACCTGAGTCAATCAACCATGCCTCATGATCTACATGTGCACTTGAAGAAGAAGCCAAGTATGCATCCTCGCCTTCATCAGAGGTGGTTTTTGCCTATGCAAAAGGAGCATCATCAGATCCCTTTCCTTTCTCAAGAGCTTTAGATCTATAGTGCTTTTTGAAGTGCCTTTCCTTTCTGCATTTCTAGCACACCTTTACAGGTTTTCCTGGATATTTTGATCTCCCTCTAGATTTAGATCTCCCACTCAAGGAATTATTTTTGTTTCTGTTCTAGGACCATCCTCATACAGACAAGGCATCTCCATTGTAGCCCTCCATATTTTTTTGTCTCATTTCCTCCGACAGCAAGGATGAGAAAATTTCATCAAACTTCAAGGTATTTGTATTGCTACCTATTACAACAACTAGGCTATCCCACAAATATGGTAGAGAACACAACAAAATGATGCACTAATTTCATCTGAAATTTTAATATGAATAGATAACAATTGGCTTACCATGGTATTAAAGGCATTTAGATGCTTTGTCACTGAGTCCCCATCCTTCATCCTCAATTTATACAAGTTTTTCCGTAGGAATAGTTTGTTCATCAAAGACTTACATTGGTACAAAGTCCCTAACTTGTCCCACAAAGCTTCATCGTAGTTTCCCCGGATACATTCAACAATACTAAATCTTATATACACAATCATATTGCTCTCTTTGCTTTTCGATCCAACTTCACCTAGTCTTCATCTAACATTGTTGTTGGTTTAGTACCCAGATCTACTGCGGTCCACTGATATTTATCCACCAGTGGATCCTCCATATTGAGCTTCCACAACACAAAACTCTGAACATTAAATTTCTTGATCTCTATATTTTTATTGTTCACCATTTCTTTCACCGCAAGAATTGATCTCGTAGATCTCCCACTGAACAGGGTCTACCACAATCGCGAGAAAAAACCCCTCAACAACAAACTTGCGTCCACTTGAAGCCGAAACAACCTTGTACATAAATTATATGCAAACGAATTCTTAAAAAATAGAAAATAAAAAATGGCAAGAACATAAAGCATGAAACAAATATACACATATATTTTCCCCTAGATTCCAAAACTAGGACTAACAGATTGATTTTTCATTATATTCCTTTCAATGTTCCAATATATATATATATATATATATATATATATATATGTCGAAGCATTCATAAACCCAATCCATTAACCCTGGATTAGAAAGTAATCATAGGTTTCTTGATCGAATCTACAAAATATCCTGAACAGAAAACTATCTTGCCCAAAACTATGTTCAAAACCCATACACAAAACCATAGGTAAGTCTACCCACCTAATATAGGGTCCAAAAAAAAATTCTCAGGGCGTTGCCCTAGACCCCGTGTAGGGGGGGGCTACCACCCCCTTACAAACCCCCCAACAGTGTGATTAGTCGTGGAAAGAATATAACACACACCCAACACTCCTAAATAACCCAATTGAGAAATATTTTTTTTACATCCATTTGGTGGATCTTCCACCCCATCTGCGCAACCAATGTAAGAATAGAACTAATGGATGGATACCTTGCTACAAGAGTAAAGGTTTCCTCATAGTCAATTCCCTCAACTTGAGAGAATCCTTTGGCCACAAATTTGGCCTTATATTTCTATATGTTTCTGTCTGCTGCATGATTAACCTTGAAGATCCATATCGAACCTGCAACTGATTTATCTACTAGTCTTGGGACTACTTCCCAAACACTATTCTTTACAATGGATTCATACTCTTCCACCATTGCACCAACCCATACTGATTGCTCTGCTACTTCCTCGAAAGAGGATGGCTCAATCTCTATAAGCTCAACAATTAGAGCCATGTAGCCAGTGTATCGTTTAGGTGACCTCCTCTAGCTACGTAAATTTGAAGGATCTCCCACATTCTTGCTCGTATCTTGCACAAGTCTATCAACTTCCATAGTTCTTTTCTTGCCTTCTCTAGATGGTTCTGCTTGAGTGGATGTCTCCACTCTCTGCTCCTCAATTTTTGGTTTCTCCACAACTTCCTCATGCTCCTCCTTTGGAGCTAAAATCTCCTCCTCTGGTGGGATATAAAGCTCCCTCTCAAGCGATCACTGCATCACTTTCTCCTCATCAAACTTTACATCCCTTCACACAATGTC
Organism: Pinus albicaulis; assembly: GCA_034641835.2. Lineage (NCBI taxonomy): Eukaryota > Viridiplantae > Streptophyta > Pinopsida > Pinales > Pinaceae > Pinus > Pinus albicaulis. The sequence goes on along the minus strand of CM076570.1, from coordinate 320,827,543 downwards.
ATTTTGAGGGAAGGTAAGTACACACAGTAGTTGTGAGGATTTTTTTTGTAACCCACAAATACCCCCATTTTTTTGTCGTCTCAAGCTCTTCCTTGATTCTTTAGAGACATGGCAGTAAAAAAAGCCTCTAAAATTCCTGAAGTGGAACAGATTCGACTTTCTCTCCAAGAAATCCTCCTCCGGTGTAATTATACCAAGAAGATAATGAGGGCTCCATTTTTGCAAGTAGAGTATTGTGTTACATGCCTTTTCCAAAAAATGTAGCAGTAGGCCTTGGTAATGCAATGTAGCTCTCGTTTCTCCCATAATGAAACGTTTTTTTCTCTCAACTACCCCATTCTATTTTGGGTTGTGGGGTGATGTCATCTCTATTCGAATGCCTTCTTTCCAATAGAAATTTTTGAATTCATTCGAAACGTACTCACCTCTATTATTTCCCTTGAGAGCCTTCGCCCTCTTGTCAGTTTCTTTCTCAACCAGTGCCTTGAATTCTACAAATTTAGAGAATGTGTTATCCTTCTTCCACGTGAAGAAGATCAAGGAGTTCCTTGAGAAGTCATCAATAAAAATGACAAAATAATTATGTTTGGCAGTGGAGGATGTCGAGCAAGGTCCACAGACATCAGAGTATGATCCTTTCCAAGACTACATGTGCTTTGTTGTCCCAATCATGGAATGTAGATTTTGCATACTTCCCCAAGGTACATCCTTTGCATACATCCTACTGCTCAAGTTCTCCTTTAGGGAGGTCGTGGTTATTTGTCGCATAATATTCAAGGTGCCATGATGCAAATGTCCAAGTCCTCTATGCCAAATTTCACCGACATCGTGGCTCTACACTTTCTCTTCCTTATAGCTTAATGCAGCATAATCTTCCACATCTACCTTATACATGTTCTTCACATGAACCCCGATTTGCTTCACTTTACCTATGGCTATTTTTCTTAGGAATGTTTTTCCTTTGTTGAAGATCACAACATACCCATGGTATTCTAAAATTGCAACAGAAATGAGATTTTTCTCTAGGCCTGGAACGAACATGACATCCTTGAGTTTGAGAGGGGATTGTTATGCGGATAAATCCTTCTTGTGGACAAGAACGATCTCCCTAGTATCTTAAGGATATCTAGAAACAAACAACCAAATGCAAACCATTTTCTCTAGATCATTTGTGATTCATAATTATTAATAACAAATTATGAGGACATGCCCCTACCTGAGGTCCAACGCTTGTTGAAATCTTCTATCCAATTTCTCCAAAAAGGTCACTTCAACATGTGAAACTTGCAACCAAAAATAGATAAAAGGATTAAAAGCACCTACAAGATATAATAATTGAGAAAACACTAATCTATCTCAGTGATCAAGGAATCTAAGAATTGAAATAATCAAATAGATACATGAACAATTCAATGAGAAAATGGAATCCATTTGTATTAATTTGTATAATAAGAAGTAACCTTACAACCTTTCGCCTCGATGTTATACAGGTTCTTCCGCGGTCCTGAACAATCTTCCTCTCTCAGATTGAAAAGCCTTCTTCTCTCTGAACTAGCATGAAGTTATGGACATGAGTGTGTGATCATTCTCATACCAAAAATGGCTAGTATAGAGAGTATGCTCTCTTAGGAAATTCTTCAACAACTAATATGTATGTATACGATCTACTCAATCTACCCTTGAGACTGAAACATGAACTCAATTTACAGGGAAATGGAGGTAGTTTCAGTTCCATGAAGAGGGGGATGGATTCCTCTCATGAAGGGATTTGAGCTCCATATACCAAGGGATAAAATCCATGAGTGAAGGGATAGAGCTCCATGAGTGGAGGGATAAAGCTCGATTTGATCTTCCCTCTAGAAGTTTCCATTTGGGAGAATATTCATCCAGCTGGGCTTCTAGAACTTACTTTTTCCTTTATTTGACTGTTACGGGGATCCACAGGTTTTATAAGAAAAATGTGTGGGATGTGCCGCAAGCTATAGAGCATATATCTACGGATTTGTAGGCAAGGGCTAGGAAAAGTGCGGAGTTAGACTTTTTAGGGTTTTAATGAGCTTTTCTCCAATTCCAAGACTTGGTTTAGGAACATTAGGGTTTTTGACTTCTAAGGGAGCATAATATAGGTAGTGATGAACCTATATAGATAGTCAAATGTCATGGTGACAAAATAACATGTAACAGATTGCCCCTTAAAGTGCAAATTCTGAGGTAGTTCTGAAGAGTGAAGTGCTTTATCATTTCGAGGATTGGATTGCGGACACACCGGTCGAAAACCTGTAAAAACATTCAATGCAAACATATATATGTATATCATCACTGAGGTTGGTATTCCCATACTCGAATCAAAACTAATTACATGTTCTGGTACAAAAATTATTTTAAAATTACATCAATAGTAGACACAACATGGATGCAGCCATCTGTCATAAGTAGTCTACTATATCATGAATAGTAAAACTCCTCGCAGCTTGGATGGTAAAAACTAGATCCAGGGTCTTGATTTCCGCTTCCCGAACTAGTACGATTCTATCCATGCGATTGATTGTGTCTAAGTTTAACATGGTAGAAACCACTTGATTACCAGTCAATGATGTGAACTATTAACAAGTGTGAGAGAAACCACCAATAATGACAATGGCTCTCAGAGTACTCAATACAATCCACGAAGTGTGAATGAATTATTTGCAGTCGAACACTTCATGGAATCATTCAATCGAAGGTCAATGATGCAACCTATTGTCGAAGGCGAGAAACTTGCCATTAGGGCATGCATATCCCAAGGTACTAATAGGATTCTAGATCAACTTTCTAGATGATGAGATTTTATTGATAGAAAGTGACCCCTCATAGGAAAGCCTATGACACGAAACCATTAGATCAAATTTTGAAGAAATATTTGCAAGGACTGACTCAAGGATGGTAAACGCAAATGGAGACAAATGTTTGCAATGAATGGTTTATTTGAACTGTCCCTTGAAAACATAATGACATTGGTTTGGTAACAATTGACCTAAAGATAATACCCAGAAACCGGCTGAATACTTTCAATGTGGTTTGATTAACTGTTAGACAAAGGATTTTCCCAACCTAGGTACAAGTGTGACAAAAGTGTCATGTTCAAGAGTTGTATACTACTTTTAAAACAAGGGTGACAACTGGATTCCTTTTCTCTTTTTTTCCCCCACCATTACTGGCAAGTACCTCTTTATTTTTGACAAGCTTGAGGAGGATAAAATTTTCTTGTTGTGTAAGCTCATCCTTCAGATGAGTCCAAATTAGTATTAAAATCGAACCCTAAGAAGGAGTGGTTTGTTCCTGTTTGTAATCTACAGGTCCTTTACTGTTAAATTTTAACGAGTCCAGTATAGGAGAAACTCGGTGTTTTTCAGTTTTAGGGAGTCAGAAGAAAAACATAAGTAAACTTCGTGGTTGTACTTTTTCTTAAATTTAGTCTCTCAAGCCCAAAAAAGGATAAAATAATACATGAGAGAACTCTATTGACCATGATTATTCAACGTATACCTTTTTCGTAAATAGCCCATTTCAATCCGAAAAAGGGGTAAACTTATACTGAAGGGACGACTATTCATTTCCTTTAATGAGTTTGAATAGTCAAGTACTTGAAGATATTTTCATGTTCAGAGAGTCTGAAAAGGGCTTAAAAGAGAACTCCAAGGTTTCACTTTTTCGTAATTTTAAAGAGCACGAAAAAGTGATAAAATTATACTCAGTTGGCCGACTTTCAATTTAATTTATGAGCAGGAAAAGACAGAAAGAACTCGGCGTTTTCATGTGTTTTACGTGCATGAAAAGAATAGAAAAATAATCTTGGGATTTTCATGAGTTTAACGAGTCTTGAAAATAATAACTGAAATGGACTCAAGATAGGTTTCATTTTTACACAAGCTTGAAACAGAGAAAACTTTTCTTGAGACAGGTTTCATTTTTACACAAGCTTGAAACGTAGGGAAACTATGCTTGAAAGTGGTTTAATTTTTACACAAGCTTGAAACAAAGGAAACTGTGCTTGAGATAGGTTTGAATGCCCCCCAAGCGTAACTTTCCAGACCACATGTCCCCCAAGCTTCGTTTCATTCAAATAAGTAGACTATTGGTTACTAATAGTTGGATGGAATGAAGGTTCATTTACGAGATCATATGAAAGACTCAATTTAATTAGGAGAGGATTTGTTTCATTTTTTAATGAGCTTGACATAGGAAAAGAACTATGCTCATTTCCTAATTCATTTTTTAACAAGGTTGACATAGTAAAAGAACCATCCTCAAGGTATCTATTTCATTCTTTAACGAGGTTGACACAGGAAAAGAACCAGCCTCTGATGACCTGATTCATTTTTTAACGAGGTTGAAAGAGTAAAAGGAACTCTCCTCGTGGGTAGCCTTGATCATGGCTTCCAACTGGAAGAAACACATGTCAAGGGACACACCTTGATCATGGCTTCCAAGAGGTCTTCATCAGATGGAAGAAAAATTCTTTGGAAGGAATACATGTCAAGGGACTCAATAGGGATAAGAACATCGTGTTCAAATAATCCCATAAGGTTTTCCATGTCAATTATCGTATCTACATCAAAGGAAGTCAAGCAAACAGTGAGAGGCTCGCTTGCATTGGTAACTGAAAACATGGGACTGGTTTCCACATAATTAACCCGTAGCGGGGTAGATACCACTTTCGTATAAGGAAAATTCAGGGGTGTTAGATTATTGGTATTCGAATCAAGACTAACGAATGAAATTTGGTCAATGGTCACAATGTTTCCATTGTGAGGGAATGACATCATGCAAAAGAGTGTCGATATGACAGCTTTCATTGCATATAAATAGTCTCACCCAAGGAGAAAATTGAAATCCAAGGGTCCTCGGACTACCGTAAGATCAACACAGACAGTTATACCTTCCAAGCTAATATAAAACTTAGGAAGGATCCCTAAAGGTTCACTAATGGTTCTATTAAAAGCAGACAGATTTTGTGTAACAGTCACAAGCTAAGGGTAACCCAAAGCTTTCCAAGCAGTTGAGGATAAAATACTAACAGAAGTACCTTCATCTATATTTGTGCGATGCACATTCTTACCACAAGCCTTCACAATGATTTGGAAAGGGATGGAGGAAGGAAGACGAGGTTCTGTCAGTCTACTCCAATCAAAGGAAAATACCTTGATACTTGGAGGGGGTTCTGTAGGAACAGGTGAAATGACCCCTAGTGTAGAAGAATCTGATGTAACAAGAAGAACCTGAGCGGTATGAATTTCACTCTCTATAGGGAGAGTGGGATCGACTAAATGTGAAATCAAGTCGACCACTTGATCAACTAATGGATCATCAACCTGAGTGATATCAGTTTCACTCTCCAATGGAAGAGTGGGATTGACTATACTTGGAATTAGATCAATCACTTCGTCAATTCACAGTAGGTTGGGAGAAATTTTACGGTAACCAGTTGGAAGTTGTTGCTGTGGAACAGTAAGCTTTTCCAACAATTTTGAGGCTTCATCCATGTGAGGGAAAATGCGAGTTTGATGACTCCCTTTGCGTAACTTACAAGGAAACCTAACTTTACCCTTTTTCCCAAGAACTTGACTATCACTAGTTGATGGATCAATAGTAAGTTGATGAGATCTTTCTGACCATACTTCCAAGACCTTAGGAATACCAAGACAATTGATAAGGAAGCGGTCACCCTTACAAAGTTTGCAAGGGTATTTGGGTTTACAATGCATGTTGGAGTTTTCCTCGACACTACTAACACTTGCATCCAGAGTTGGTTGGTTGACTTCTTTCTTATCTTGCTTCTTCTTCTTCTTCTTAGTCACCTTGTTACTAGCATCAAGACTTTTACCAAGTGAAGAGGAAGAAAGGGAGGAAGACATGTTGGGCGAAGAAGGTAAAGGGTCAACATGAGGTTGGTGATGTTGAGATGGTGAACTCTGTTAAGGTGAAGCATCTAGTTGAGGTGGAACAATTGGAGTATTTGAGGCCAATGAAGTTGAAAATAACCATACCAGTAAACCTATTGTAAATCTAGGTAATGACAATGTAGCCATATAAGGAGGACCAACATTTCCAAAGCAAGGAAAAGTACTAGGATTATTTTTAAAAGGGGTTCCTTGGTTGGTAAATTCCATAACAATTGCCATTATATTCAACTTCAGTGAATTTTATTGACAATTAAAATTCACAATCCATACCTAAGGTCTCTAAAAATTAAAAACAAACAAAAGAACATGCACTATCAAATCTAGGAGTCAAACCACACACAAACAATATGTTTGCACAGTAAAACCACTAGTTGGTGATGAAATCCAACGTCGCGGAAATTAATGTGGAAAAATAGCAGTTGGAACAGTTACCCTGACAAACTTCTTATTGAAACAGTCTGGTGCAAGTACCTCCACTATACTATCTCGAAGTGAAGTGCACCCTCCGGAAAGTCCAAGTGAGTCTAGCCAACGTCTGTTCTAGGTATAGTGGGACCTTCCCTCCACCATCATCTTGGGAAAAATCCCAAATATTATGACCACTAAGGTCACCAACTAAGACAAATGCACCTGGGGGAACAGTCTATGATCCGATATACACGCAAGGGTAGAGTGTCAAGCTCAATCCCCTTGAAGGCTCCTTGATATAATCCAAGGTTTACAAGCAAGTGACCCCAGGCTCCTCGACAATGTTCTATCTGAGGTTTACCAGTTTTAATATGTGCACATCTCCTATCTTTCCCAATGAGATTGTTATGATTACCTCACTGGTTCCGACATGATCTCGTGCTTGACTCTTTTAAGAAGAGCTTCCCAGAGCACAATTGCAACAATTGGAATTTTTCCTTACCGCAAGATTACTATTGTTTGTTTTAGTTTCTTTGGAAAGTTAACTAATCCCTATTCCAAAGCACTAATCCTAAACTAGATTGGTGGAAAGAGCCCTAGAAAATGTAAAAATTTCTAGATGAATTTTATTAAGCGCTGTGTTATTTGGATTGTTATTACTCAAAGGGTAAATGGATGTGAAACCAGTGGTGTTATGACCTAACCCAAAACTGAATGCAATCGAATATGATAATGTAATATTTTCAATTCGATGAATCTAACTAAAGTAAGGAGAGAGGTTCCATTCACTTCCAATAATGCAAAACTTGATAAATAAGAGAAAATATAACAAATTCTCTAATGCACTAATTTCAGCAAGAAAAACTAATGCTAATGAATTCCAATTTTTATGTTTATGTTTTCAAAACAAGCATAAAAACATGTAAATTCAAATCAAAGAAACTGATCTAAATCTATGGTTGATTTTTCCAGAATGTAAACTATGCAATTGTAATCTATGCACAATTCACTTGAAAACTATGCAAATGTAATCTATGCACATTTTTCGTTCATATTCTGAAAATGAGAATTCTAATTATGCAAATGTGATCTATGCAAGAGAATTCTCAGACACAAGATGATTCTAATGTAATCTAAAGAACCAATCAAGTGTAAGTAAAGAAAATTGGGTGAGATTTCCAAAGGTCAACAAATAAAAACACTCAAAGGCGATTAACACTCAGACACAATTTAGTTCCCCCTCGCCCCCCTCGGCGAATGAGAGGGAATTGTTTTGAAAAAACAAAAGAAAAAAGATGCAAAATTGTTAAGAGACTGAGACAAACCTCGAAGTAATGACCAAAGGAAATCAAATTAAGAATTTCTCAAAAAAGAAACTCAAAACACCCAATTAACTTAACAGAGACTGACACAAAAGTTGTTGAAATAAATTCACAAATAAGACTTTGACAGTCAAGACAAGTTGGGGCAAACACAAAGAATCTAGTAATCTTGCTCCTGAAAAGAGAATTCTTAATTTTTCTAAAATTTTCACAAGTCTGCAGGTTTCAATGGAGAACAGTGCGGTATCGCACTGTTCTGAACTAAAAACTGCAGAGGCTACCGTACTGTCTTTAAACAAAAACTGCGGAGGCCAGGAAAAACACAGAAAAAATAAAAATTCAGATTTACTTTTCAGGGATTCTGGTAAGTTATTTACCCAACCCAGTTTTAGACTAAACAAAATTGAAAAATCAAACTGAAAAATAAAAAGAGAAACTAAGTTTTATTCCCTAGTGGAGTCGCCATTTTGTTATGCGGATAAATCCTTCTTATGGACAAAAAAGATCTCCCTAGTATCCTAAGGATATCTAGAAGCAAACAACCAAATGCAAACCATTTTCTCTAGATCATTTGTGATTCATAATTATTAATAACAAAGTACGAGGACATGCCCCTACCTGAGGTCCAACACTTGTTGAAATCTTATATCCAATTGCTCCAAAAGAGGTCACTTCAACATGTGAAACCTGCAATAAAAAATAAAATAAAAGGATTAAAAGCACCTGCAAGATATAATAATTGAGAAAACACTAATCTATCTCAGCGATCAAGGAATCTAAGAATTGAAATACTCAAATAGATACATGAACAATTCAACGAGAAAATGGAATCCATTTTTATTAACTTGTATAATAAGAAGTAACCTTACAACCTTTCACCTTGATGTTATACAGGTTCTTTCGGGGTGCTGAACAATCGTCCTCTCTCAGATTGACAAGCCTTCTTCTCTCTGAACTAGCATGAAGTTACGGACATGAGTGTGTGATCATTCTCATACCAAAAATGGCTAGTATAGAGAGTATGCTCTCTTAGGAAATTCTTCAACAACTAATATGTATATCTACAATCTACTCAGTCTACCCTTGAGACTGAAACATGAACTCAATTTATAGGGAAATGGAGGTAGTTTCAGTTCCATGAAGAGGGGGATGGATTCCTCTCATGGAGGGATTTGAGCTCCATATACCAACGGATAAGCTCCATGAGTGAAGGGATAGAGGTCCATGAGTGGAGGGATAAAGTTCGAACTAATCGCGCCTCTATAAGTTTCCAGTTGGGAGAATATTCTTCTAGCTGGGCTTCTAGAACTTACTTTTTCCTTTATTTGACTATTTATAGGGGTCCGTGGGTTTTATAAGAAAAACGTGCGGGATTTGCCACAAGCTATAGCGAAAATATCTGAGGATCCACAGGCAAGGGCTAGGAAAAGTGCAAATTTAGACTTTCTAGGGTTTTAATGAGCTTTTCTCCAATTCCAAGACTTGGTTTAGGAACATTAGGGTTTTTGACTTCTAAGGGAGCATAATATAGGTAGTGATGAACCTATATAGGCACTAAAATTTCATGGTGACAAAATAACGTGTAACAGGGTTCCCGACTCCCTCTGAAAGGTGATTGTACCAATCCTGGTTGAGTTGTACCTTCTGTCATCCCCCATCTTGATGTGCATCTGGATATATTTCTCCTCTAGGTCACTGAAAAACTATCTACACCCTCTCATGTGGAACGATGCACCTGAGTCCAAGTATAGCATGCTCCCCATCATTGTGCTGATCATGCATGCGATAAGGCTGAAGTCAAGCTCAAACTTTGAAAACCAAAGCTTCACCTTCTCCTCCTAAGGTATTCCTTCTCGACGTTTTGTGTGGACACTTTGTGGCACAGTGCCTGAATTCATGACAATTACAACATTTAATTTTGGACAAGTCTTTCTCCTTGCCCCCTTGGCTAGATTTTGGTTTGATTTGAGATTTCTTCCCTTTTCCCTTCTTTCCCTTTCCAAAACCAATGAAAGGTTTTCTTCATCCTCGCCCTTGGATGAAGTCCCATCTATGGTGATCTACCTTATCTCCTCTTGTACCAAATCGGACCATAAGCTTTCCCAATTCGGTAATTTCTCCCTCCCGTTCATCGAGTCTTCGTAGCTATGCCAGCTTTTGGGAAGGCCTAGAAGAACTATGCTTACCAATTCATCTTCTACAAATTTACACCAACCCTGCCAAGTTCATCAAGAACGTGTGTGAACCTACTCAGATACTGTGGAATAGTGTCATTCTTCTGCATCTTGATATTTTGAAGTTTATCCTTGAGTGCTAACTTCTTGTGGTCACGACTATTCTCAAACAATTTTTTTAGTACCTTCCACATTGCGAAAGGAGTTTCTTTCCCATGAATATTTAAGACAATGTGATCTCGTACTCCCTCCAATATTATTCTCCTCGCCTTGACTACATATTTCTTCCACTGAGAAAGGTTTTGGGCATCTAAAGATCTTGTATTTGGAATGTTTGTCTTGACAAATTCCAGCAATCCATTTTCATCTAGCACTGTCTCCATGTGATCCTTCCATGCAATGAAATTAGATTTTCCTTCCAGGGCATACTCTAGTATCATCCCGTTGAAGGTCATCTTTCCAACTCTGTAGAGGCCTTGCTAAACTGAACTGCAAAATCGATCCTCCTAAGAAACAACTTCGAAATTCATGTATAATTGTGAATTTTTCTCTGATACCATGTAGACATTATGGTGTATAATTGTAACTACTCATGAAATTTTAATATAAATCACAAGACACAATCCTACTCTACTTCTCTACGGAGTTCAATTCACAATTTATTACATAAATCACAAAAATGCAATAAGAAATAACACACGTGTACACATATTTTTTCCAGGGGAAAGAAATCTACTAAGAACTCATTTGCATGCTAATATAAAACAGCATTTTTTTTCCTCTGAAAAAAAATTCTTGCATTAATCTATTGAATATATATGTATTACAATTTATAGCTCAATTTGAGCTCAACCTACAAGTGAATAACTTATCTCTCTCCTCACTTAGAAGATCTAACCCAAACTTAGTCAATTTCTGCCTCTGCTTGAGCCCCTATTTCATTGCACAAATCCTGAGGAATGAGGCCCCTATTATTTAGGAATATCCTCCAAAATTATTGCACAATTCCCAAGGTTGATCATCTGACTGCATGCAACACATTTACACTAAAGACTAGTCTACTACTGGTGTTACACTGCCTTGGAATTTCCACCAGAGTTGGGGAACTCTAATTCTCTGCATGCACTAGCTATTTTGGGTTGATTGATCAGTTAAATGGATGATCGTTGAGTTAAACTGAAGTCCCATTGCACAACTGACCTACCACTAGTTCCTCCAATAATTAGAACTAGTTTAACTGAAAACAACTCGAAATAACTGACCTTGATTGAAACAAATTAGTAATCACACATAATTAATGAACTCTAAATCCTATAACTCGAATTTACTAAGCTAAATAAGTGACAAGAGCCATGCCACATAAGTTAACTGCATCCAAGTTGTCTATTGATGTGGAAATTATAATTTTCTCAATTTGACCAAGGCAAAATGAAATTGATACTTTCTTGTTGCATTTTTCAACAGACCATACTTGGTTGGAAAATGTTTCCATGTCCAAAATGACCATCATTGTGTGAATTATTTTTTGGAGCAATGTTTCTCCTCTCCACAACAAAATAAATGGCTTACCAAAATGTTGGGCTATGACTATGAGATAGTTTATAAGAAGGGTCTAGAAAATGTTGTGGTTTATGCCTTTTTCACGATAATTTGAGGAGGAGGAAACACTCTTATCCTTATCCTTTTCCATACCATCTTGGATTGAGGAGGTACACAAAGAATGGTTTTCCCATCCATCTCTTTCCTAGATAATCCAAAGGTTACAAGCGGATCTTAAACCCCCAGTGGGTTACACTTGGAAGGAAGATATTCTCGATATAAGGATCGAGTGGTTCTCTCCCCTAACTCCATTATCAAACCACGCATCCTAAGAAAGTTTCACTTCTCATCCATCACAGGAAATTTGGGCTTTCAAATGACTTATGCTCGGGAACGACGCTATTTCTTTTGGGAAGGGATGAAACATGACATTCTTACATTTGTAGTTGAATGTGATGTCTGCCAATGCAACAAAGGGGAAAAAGTGAAGACATCGGGAACCTTACGAACCTTTCCTCTACCTGCAACTTCTATATGGATGGATGTCTCCATGGATTTCATTACAGGTCTCCCTAAATCAGACAACAAGTCAATCATCATGGTGGTAGTGGATCGACTGTCCAAATACGCCCATTTTTGTGCCTTATTGCACCCATTGACTCCAACTTTGGTGGCTCAAGTCTTCATTGATCAAATTTTCAAACTTCATAGCATACCTACTTCTATTGTGTATGATTACGATCCCACCTTTGCTAGCAATGTTTGGCATGAGTTTTTCAAGCTACATGGCACACAACTCCAAATGAGTACAACATATCACCCCCGGATGGATGGTCAAACCAAAAAAATAAAAACATGATTGGATAATATACCTACCTGCGGTGCTCTACTTTAGACAAACAACATCAATGGGTGCAATGGTTACCTTTTTCATAATGGTGGTATAATACTAATTATCATGAAGCAACCAAGAAGACATCGTATGAGGTGGTGTATGGCCAACTCCCACCTTCGCCAACTTCTTATCTTCCAAGATCTTCCTAAGTGTAGGAAGCTGATATGTTGCTTCAGAACCAATCTGCCATTCTCTCTCTTCTGAAGGATAATCTCCATCAAGCACAAAACTAGATGGAGCAACAAGTAGACCAACATCACTCAAAAATATCTTTTCAAGTGGGTGAACAAGTGTTTCTTTGACTCCAACTTTATAAGCAGAGGTCTCTCAAATAAAAGTGCGTCCAAAATTAGTTCCAAAATTTTATGTGCCTTATCAGGTGATTTGGCATATTAGCACCATCGCCCACAAACTAGCCCTGCTGACAACTTCAAAATTTCACCCAATCTTCCATATCTCTTACTTCAAGAAATTTGTGTGGCTCGATTGCAAGGTATAGACTATACTGCCTGAATTGGATGAGGAAGGTTCTATTTGGCTCCAACCGAAAAAAGTCCTGGATTCATGAGAATTGCATCTTCATGGACGCTTCATCAAGGAAGTCCTCATCCAGTGGAAAGACACCTTACTAGAAGATGTGACATGGGAACCAACAACTATTATCCAAAAAATTCCACAGCTCTAGCCTTGAGGACAAGGCTACTTTAGAAGGGGGGTTGGGGGGGGGGGCAGCATGTTAGGGTCTGACCCTTACCCCTTTATTAATGTAATAAGCCCAAGAGGCCTCGTAAGAGTCATGATTAGTTAGCTTAATAAATAAATCTTGTAAGCATTGTAAGTGGTTGAATCACATTATAAAAAGGGACTATAATTAGTCATGATGGGCCATAGCTAATAAATAAAGTGGTTAACCTGTGTTATGTAAGGGACCATGAGTAGTTACGGTTTTGGGTCTCGGGAAACTATATATTGTCAAAGATAGTAAGGGAAGTCTTATATTTTGTTTTTTAATTGAGCTCTACTCTACTGGAGGTTTCCCCCTCAAAGAGGCAAGTGAACAATATTGATGCATATCTTAATAAAATGTTTCAATTGTTATAATCTCATTGTGTTATTTTCTATGGTATCTCTGGCATATTTCGCACTTCTGATATTTTTTGCAGGTCAATAATATTACACCCGTGGGTTGCTACAATGCACAAATCCTCTTTGTGTGTTCTACGTCCTATCTCTCTCAGCTATTTTTTCTCTACTATGGAACAAATGCACTCGAAAGAATGGAATCCATTTTCCACCTAGTGGCCTGATTATAACATAGCCCGATAGCCTACTAGTGTTTAGGTTTGACTACCTCAAATCTTAAACAGAGTTACAATATTTAATCTTCTAGATTCTTCTACATCATAATCACGTGGCTACCCCATTTTCCATGAATAATGGGGGATGATGTGGCACCCGCTCAAATCAAGGTGGTGAAAACACAATGGTCAACTTCTAGGTGGCATAACTTTCGCATACAGACTCTAATTGGTGTGATTTGTGTGTCATTGGAAATCTATCTATCTATATAATAAAATGAAAATGTGGCACATTAATGTGTCAGTTTTTTACCCCCAAAAAATATTATTTGATGCCTCAAAACACTCATGGAAGGTTTCAAACCATGTTTTGCCAAACTGGGTCCCGCTTGTAAAAATGATCCAGTGAGTTGATTCCTCCATTTTTTCTCCTCTGAAAGCATCGAGATGGATGAAAAACAATATAATAATCCAATTTGGATCATGTAGTCACTTCCACTTCATTTTTTATGGTTTTAGAAAAAATGCAGATTTATATATGAAGTGGAAATGTTAATTGCCTACTAAGGGATAAGGACTTGCATAATTTTTTGGTTGGTAGTAACCACTAGTAAGTTTACACATTTACTCCCAAATGCGGGTGCATATTAAGGTGATCTGGGAGGATGGCTCTTGGCGACGACCGGATGTTGGTGCGTGGCCTGGCCACATGGTCACATACGAGCTCACTCGTATGGATTTAATTGCTGCTACAGCAGCTTGTAAATGCTCATTTACTTCACACTCTCGTCGAGGATCAACTCACAGCTACAAGTTGCAGACGATGGGCAGGCTTTCTTCTCCATCTGGTTATCCACTCCTCAATTTCCCCTCCCCTGTTCTGAGGGCTTGTAGATGCCCCTCTGGTATCGCAGAGCCAAGCTCTCGCATGAATACCGGGAGGCACTGCTCCCTCCTTTACTGCATTGAGATTACTCCTGGTGGTCACTTCTCTCAAAGCCTGCATTGCCACCTGCATTTGACCTCGGCTCCTTCGTTTTCTAAAGCTATTTCTTCACCTGTGCCTGTGCGTCATTATCCAAGTTCCAACGCCCTCATGCCTCACTTAAGGCAACGAATGCGCTGTCGTCGGGGAAATAGTTGCGGAAGCAGTCGTGGCAGAGCCACTTGTACGCCACCCTCTTCCATTTCTGATACCTCTTCCTCCTCTCAGGAATTTGATCATGGTAGATATCCTGCTACTCATAGCGAACGAGGTAGAGTCCGGCCTACTAGTCAAATGCACCCGCAGTCTAGCTCTATTTTTCCTCCTACCGCTTCCCCCTCGAGACCAGATACCACCGCCACAGCCACTGCCGCTTCCATCCCACCCTCGTAGGTCACCCTGCGCCAAACCACTCATACAGCTAAGTCTCATTATACCTGTACAATGAATCAGCCCAACATTACTGCCTTCATCACAATTACTCTTAGGGAGGAAGCAACTCGCCCCGAGACCCCTGACGATCCTAGTATGAAGAATTCTGATAAATTCTATGGAGTTCCTACTGTCTCATAGAATGGGGCCTCCAGTAGCAAAGGAACTCACAAGGAGGAAATCAGCGAAAATCGACAAGGAAAAGATCCCATGGCTCGCGTCTCAACTGTTGCTAAGGACAACTCCACATGTGTGAATCCTGCAGCAGCAGCTGATAGCAGTGATGCATACAGGTGTTTAATTGTGGAGGAGCCTCCCTCTCTGTCCAATGACAAGTAAACACTATAGTCTTAGTTGGTTTCTGGATTTGGATCATATTTTGTTTGGGTTCGTTTTTGCCCTCCTGAACAGTAGTGTTATTTTGATTATGAAAAACGATATATGTCCTTTGCTCAACATGTTGGTTTCCCCTGCGTGGGTAGCAAAAAACTTCTCTTTAGGACTGGTTTCCCGCATATGGGCAGTCTGATATTATGAATTTTTGAGGATTAATACCTAGTTCTTGGGATTTCACTGTTGAGGCCTGTGCCTCGTTGTATTTTTACAGTATATAAATAGAAATATATTTACTTAGAAAGAAAAAAAAATTACACATTTACACTTCTACTCCTACTTGTTAAATCGTTGAAGTAAACATAAATAATCGTAGATAGTCACTCTGGGTTACTAGGATGGTATCAATAAGGGATGACCATGAGGGCCTAGAGTTGAGAAAGTAAATATAATTATTATAAAGTGTAATTTGGTTAACCTCATCTTATGAGGAGCCAGCTAGGATAATTCTATTCAATAGCACCATCCATATCCATGTGAAAATTCGATAGAAGATGTTAACCACTATTTATCCTATTATTTCCCATAATTGGCTAAGAAGGTCATGAGGTAGAATTTAATGTCCTTGTGGGTACTAACCGTTATGCAACCAGATCACAAAATAAAACTTGGATTCCTCAAGATAAATTTATGCCCAATCTCTCACGATGACCTGCTTATGGATTGTTTTAGTAGAGAAAAACTTGTACGGAATGACACATTCCACTATTTCAACCTTTGGCCTTGAAAATGATACATGAAAAACTAAATTCAGTGCAATTTCAGTCACTTTTTACGAAATTCAAATCTGATGCTCGTAGAGAAATTTATGACGATTTACCCCAAGCCACCTACTTGAGACTAAATTATGGACCATACCAAAACCTTAACTTCTTCAAACCATTTCTTAGAAAATATAACAAAGAAATATTTGATTTTTTTACACGAAGTTCACCAAGATTTTAGCTCCACGTGGTTGAAATTTTAGGTTCTAAAGCCTCGTAGAAAAAAAATTATAGTGAAAAATTCAAGATGTCATGTTTGAAGCAGTGAGACCATTAAATCCAAAGCTCTAATACCAAATATTATGCAACCAGATCACAAAATAGAAGAAAATATAGATCAATGACTTGAAAATTAGCCTCTTCGAGGGGGAAACCTCCTTTATATCACATAAATGAACAATTCTTAGATGATTCAAATGACAAGACCTCCTTGGTATATATAGGAGTGTAAAGGGTCACAATATAATCAGAGCCTACCTAACAATAATAATATAAGGGCACAACAATAAGAATAAGTGGGCTACACTATTATTATAGAGACCTAACATTGCCCTCCTTTAAAAAGAGTGTTGTCCTCAACGCTTGAGTAGTTTTGGATGCTTCAATATAAAATTATCATCCTTTCATGTGGAATCTGCAATGGGTAAGTTCTTCCACTTAATGAGATACTCTAAAATTGATCGATTCCATAGGTATCAAGTTCTTTTTTCTGTGACTAATTCAGAATCCAATATAATTTTTCCTTCTTCGTCAAGTTCTAGCAATATTGCTTGAACTGGGAGCTTGTCATTGATAGCCTTCTTTAAGCATGAAACATGGAAAACTGAGTGTACTCGAGAAGATGTAGGAAGCTCCAATTTGTATGCCATACTATTGATCTTTTGAAACACCTTTTAAGGACCATAGTACATGGGTGATAATTTATTATCCTTCTTAGCTTGCTTGAGGGACATTTGTTTGTATGGTTGTAGTCATAAAACTACCCAGTCGTCTACGTCAAAACTTCTTTCACTGTAATGTTGATTTTCCTATTGTTTCATTTGATTATGTGCCAGTGTCAATTTATCCTTTAAGAGTTGGAGAACTTGTTGTTGATGCTCAATGTGATCTTCCACATCTTGAACCTTAGAAATTTCTTTGAAAGATGATGTAATGGAAGGTAGATGATATCCATAAAGTGCCATAAATGGGGTCATTTTTGTTAAAGTATGGAAGGAAATGTTATACCACCATTCAGCAGAGGTAACCACTTGACCCATTGTTGTCTTCTATCAGATACAAAGCATCGAAGATATCCTTCCAAACATTTGTTCACTATCTCATTTTTCCCATCAGATTGAGGATGATATGATGAGCTATGAGCTATGAGCTAATTGAGTACCCAAACAAGAAAATAATTTCGTCAAAAAATTTCCAGTGAAAATGGGATGTCTGCCATTTACAATAATCTTTGGGTTTCCATGTAGCTTTTGAATTGTTTCCATAAATGCAGTAGAAAATATACTGGCTTTGAAAGGATGAGATAATGCCTAAAAGTTTGCATACTTGGTAAGTCTATCAACTACCACCATGATGATAATTTTTCCTTCGTACATGGGTAAACCTACGATAAAATCCATTAAGACATCCTCCCAACACTGGCTTGGAATGGCTAAAGGTTGTACCAAGCCAGTGGTCTTAATTGTCTCAACTTTATTTTGTTGGAAAACCAAACAATATGCCACAAACTTCTGAATATTAGATTTAAGGCCATCCCAAAAAAATTCCTTCTTGACCTTGTGGTAAATTTTTAAAAATCATGAGTGGTCTCCTAAAGGAGAGGTGTGGAATTCCAAAAGAATTTTTTGTTTGAGTTGGGAATTCTTACATAGATATAAGTGATATTTGTAACATAATGAGTCATTTTTATAGATAAATGTAACAAATTTACTGGGATCTTGCTACAACTTTTAAATCAGTTTCCACACCTCTTCATCATTCTACCATTCCTCCATTACTTCAATTATCCAATCAGGTTGGAATAATACAAATGGCATAGAGAAATGTTTCCACATTTTCATCCCCTCTTGAGAGTGCATCTACAACAACATTTTGCTTCCATTTTTTGTAGATGATTTCAAGTCATAACCAAACATCTTAGTGACCCATTTTTTATGCTCTTATGAAGATAATATTCGTTCCAAAAGGTATTTAATACTATCATGATATTTTTTTACCTAAGTGTCATCCCATTAGGTAAGGGCGACATTGCTTCAAGACATGTAGTATTGCCAACATTTCCTTCTCATAAATAGGTTTGTGTAAATAATTTCCCTCGATTGGAAGACTTTAGAAAAAAATGGGTCTTCCTTCTTACATTAAAACAACACCAATTCCATTTCCTAAGGCATAACATTCCACCATAAAGGTTGTTGTGAAGTCCGGTGTAGCTAAACCAAAGCTTGACACATTGCCTCTTTAATATGTTCAAAGGACTTAGTTGCTTATAGAGTCCAAAACAATGCATCTTTATTCAGTAATATTATTAGAGGAGTTGTTGTTTTCATATAATTCTTAACAAACTTGAGATAATACCCTGTCAGCCAGAGAAATCTTCGAAGATGTTTTAGAGTTGTGGGGATTTTCCATTTCTTTATGGCTTTAATTTTGTTGGGATATACCTTAACACACTCAAGAGATACAATATGACCCAAATATTCCACCTCCTCTACCCCAAAGAAACATTTGGATTTTTTTTACTACAATTGTTTCTCCTCCAATAGTTTGATCACCCTCTCAACAAACTAAACATGATCCTTCTAAGACTTGTTGTAGATTAGCATATCATCAAAAAATACTAACACAAATTTTCTAAGGAAGGGTTTGAAAATGGAATTCATCAAACCTTTAAATGTGGAAGGTGCATTAGTAAGGCCAAAAGGTATGACCAAATATTCATAATGACCTTCATGAGTTAGGAATGTTTTCTTCTAAATGTCATTAGTCTTCATTCTAATTTGATGACATCCTAAACGAAAATTTGGCTTGGTGAAGTAAATTGCTCCACGTAATTCATTCAACAATTCATCAATGACAAGAATGGGAAATTTATCTTTAATAGCGAGCTTGTTGAGATCCATATAATATGGACACATATGCCATGATCTTTCCTTCTTGTGTACCAATACTACTAGAGTAGAGAAATAACTTTTCCTACGTTGAATTATACCTTCCTCTAGAATTTTTGCAACCATACATTCAATTTAACTTTTTTGGGCATAGGGATATCTGTAAGGTATGATGTTTGGAGGAATGCTTCTTTGAATCAAGTGAATATCATGATCATGATCATGAATAGGTGGGAGGCCTTTGGGAGTCCAAGATTCCTTGGAGATCTAGATAGATTATTTTGATGTTTGAACATTTAGTGATCATAATTATGCAATTATGCCTCGTTGTTATTTCTTCAAAAACTTTTTCATGCCATTAGAGTTTATTGGCTTCTATGGTTTCACTGCGATGTCCCTTAATTCAATTTCCTTTCATTCCTAGAAAAAATTCAAGAAAAGTTCTTGAAAATTAAAAGCTATTGTCCCTAATGATTATAAACATTGGACTCCTAATACAACCAAAACACCACCCATTGGAATGGAAAGCATTGAAATATTCAATACACATTCCCCCATGGTTAGATTTATATTATGGAACTTCCTTGAGCAATCTATAGTTCCTCCATTTGCAACCATCACTTGACACTCTATTGCTAGATATGGAAAGAAATTCAATTCCTTGGCTATCTTACAATAATAAAATTATGGGTACTACCATAATCAATCAACACTATTACATTTTTTTTCTTGAAATATCCTTCTATCTTGAGAGTTTGAGAAGTGCTAATTCTTGCCAATGCATTACAAGATATGGTTGGATTCATTTCTTCTTTCTCTAGGGTTGGCTCTGCGTGTATATCCTCTTCCTTTGATGTTTCTTGTTCCTTTTCTTCCTCCTCTTCACAATCTATGTAAAATACTCTCCTCTCAACACACTTATGACCCTTAGTGTATTTTTTATCACAACTATAACAAAACCCTTTTTCTCTTTTTTCCTCCACTTGTTGTGGTGTCAACCTTGTAGGTTGTGGGAGGCTAGGAGCAACAACACTTCCATCTTTGTAGTTGTGAGTGGTAGAATTCCTTGTTGCCATAATTTTTCTTTCAACTTTTCATGCCACCTTGAATGTCTTCTCCAACGAATTAGGTTCCCAAAGAAGAACCTCATGTTGGATGTTATCCTTTAAAGGCCCTATGAAGACATCAATCCTATGCTCCTCTGGAATTTCATTTACCTTGATATTAAATCTTTGGAATTCCTCATTGTATTCCCCTATTGAACCCTTTTGTTTGAGATTTATCAATTGGCTAAAGAAGGTATTGATATTTGTATCCTCATAAGGTTCTACAAATTATTCTATAAAAATTATCCAATTGAAAATTGTTTTAGGAGAACAAATACATCGAAACCACACAAACTAATTTTGTTCTAAATATAAATATGCAATGTGTGCCTTTTGTGTGTGTGGCATATCAAGTAGATCACAGAATTGCACCATCTACAATATCCATGTTAATGGATCCCTGACATCACACTTTCTCATATCAGTATTTGGAATATGGTTGGTATTCATCCCAATGTTGGAGTCTCTAAAATCAAAATTCAGATTTTTTTTATTCTCTTCATGAATTTCATGAAATACCTTATCACCAATAGGAAGCCTTTCTTCTATCAACTTTACCAAACCTTCCTTCAAGCCTTCCATGTCTACTTTTAAACCATTCATGTCGCTTTTTATAGTATCCATGTCGCCTTTTATTTATGCTTTCAAACCATCCATGTCCCCTTTTAGTTCATCTTTGGTTGCTCTTTGTGAGAGTGAATTTTTTTTTCACTTGGTCCCGTAATTTTGATATATCATGTTGTAATTATTCCTCTTCATGCATCATAGTAGAACTTTATTAGGGATTAATAGATGTAGAATTATTATTTTTTGGAGGCATTTTAGAACCAAATACTGATATCTATGCTTCAATATGCCATTTAAATCACTTCAAACTATTTTTTCAAACAAAAGTTATGCAATTTTTTAAAAAAATACACACATTTTTATTTATTTCACGAGCTCAATATTGAAACTATTGTGTCTTTGTAATTTCAAATATCTAAGGTCTGAAATTTCGTCCTGTGATAGCCCTCTGAGTCTTCTTTCCAATGACACAATTTAGACCAAGATTGGATTCCTCAAGGTAAAGTTATGCCCAATCTCCCATGATGACCTGGTTATGGACTGGTTCAATAGAGCGAACTTGTATTGAATGCCATGTGTCGGCCTTTCAACCTTCAACCTTGAAAATGATAAACGAAAAACTAAAATTCATGCAATTTCAGTCACTTTTTACAAAATTCAAATATGATTCTTGTAGAGAAAGTTATGATGATTTTCCCTATATTTCTTGTTTGAGATTGAATTCTAAAGCATGCAAAAACTCTAACTTCTTCAAATCATATCTCAGAAAATATAGTGAACCAAGATCTGAATTTTTTACAAGAATTTCACAGAGATTTTAGCTCCACGTGGTCGAAATTTCAACTTTTGAAGCCTCGCAGAAAAAAAAAATTTATATTGAAAATTCCAAGATGACTTGTTTGAAGTTGCGAAAGCCTTGAATCCAAAGCTTCGATACCAAATTTTATGCAACCATATCACAAAACGAAGAAAAGATAGATTAATGACTTTAAAATTAACTTCTTCAAGGGGATAACATCCTTTAGATCACATAAATGAACAATTCTTGGATAATTCAAATGAAAATAACTCCTTTATAAATATAGGATTCTAAACGTTCACAATATAATCAAAGCCTACATAACAATAATAATGTAAGGGCACAACAACAACAATAGTAGGCTTCTTTTGGGCACAACAATAACAATAAGGGGGCTATATGGGCACAACAATAACAATAAGGGGACTACATTAATAATAACAATAAGGGGGCTACACTAATATTATAGGGACCTAACATCCATAACTACTCAAGCATTAAGGGTGTAAAGGACACTCTTTCCTTCGCCACTTCAAACAGGTCAACTTGGAATTTTCGCTATAAATTTTTTTCTATGAGGCTTTAGAATCTTAAATTTCGACCACATGGAGCCAAAATCTTTGTGAACTTCGTGTAAAATTTTCATATCTTGGTTCATTATATTTTCTGAGATGTGGTCTAAAGACGTTAGGGTTTTGCATGCTCCGGAATTTTGTCTCAAACAAGTGACTTAGGGAAAATCGCCATAACTTTCTCCATGCCACAATTAGACAGAAGATGTGAATCATTATCTACCCTCTTATTTCCCATAATTGGACAAGAAGGTCATGAGGTATAAGTTAATGTCCTTGTGCTTAACATAGAAAAAAATATATTTAGGGTTAAAATTTTCCCTTTCTCTATTGTAGATTTTTCAAAATTTCCATACATAAATGAATAGTAGTCATGGTTTTTACTAATTTATGTTTTATTTTGATTCAGGAATATTTTTGCAGATCATTATTTTTAACTGGACAGTTATTGTCGTTAAATCCAATTACCCTTTTTATTTTAGGAATATATATCTCGCAAGGGTGCTTGTATTGAATTCATGGTTGTTCAACTAGAGATTTCATGAAAAATAAATTGCTTTCATGCTCTAGTGTTATTCGCCTTGGTAGCCTCTATTTTAAAAGAAAAAAGTTATTTCAACTATGGCTTTCAATTTGGTCTTGTATTATTCTGTAAAAAGCATATTGCATTGGGTTTGAACCAACGCTAAGACATGTGGAGTGTAATAACGTTGTATATGAAAAAAACATAGTATCCATACTCATTTGTATTCAACTTTGCACTGCATAAATAGAAATATTCAAATTTTAATCTGCATAATGTAAACATAAGGATTCAAACCCATTGTAATCATATTGTAACAATATTTACTCTTGTAAAAGCTCACGTATACATCACATCAATTAATTTGGAATGGAATATATTGAGATATAGAAAATTCTTGTAAATAGTCATGGCATCAAATCTTCTCAAACCTAATATTTAATAGTTTTGTTCATTATTTGTTAAAAAAAGTTCAGAATTTTATATTTAAATCTATGAGAGATCTCACAGATGTAACATATGAAAAAGTGTGGGTACCAATTCACCTGGGAAAACAATGATTTTTGCATAGACATTGCAGCCCAAGAAAATGAAAAGTATTTTCCTTCTAATAAAAGTTATCTTCATATCGTTCATATGAGCGTGTTATGATATATGCGTACAAGGCAATATGGAACCCTAAATTCTTCTTTCTTCTATTAGGCTAGCTAAAAAATTTATTCAATGGCCTAAGTGACTATCAAAGTTCTTTTGTAGAGCATGACAGAATTACAAGATCTGCAATTCACAAAATACCAAAATGCTTATAGAAAGCAAAACCGTGATAAAATCTTGTTTGCCGTTGAAAATATTAAACATATTACATAACCAAAACAACTCTAAACCATGTATGAAGGAATAGAAAATATGAAAACTTGTTGTGATACAAAGAAAGATTGACAAATTAAAACAACACAAGAATGAAAGAACCCAAGATGCTTATAACACATTTTTCAAAAGAAAAGAAAAACTCAAGAACCCACAATGGCACACTCGTATAAATAGTTACTATCAATTAAGAATCTAATGCTTTGTAATGATTATGACATTAACTGCCATTTAATAGTCAGGACAAAACCAAAAGAAAAATCTACATCCAAACGGTTAGGGCAATCGTTTAGATTCTAAAATTGTAAGGCGAGGGTTGTTAGACGTAACTACCTCAATGAGGCATGTAGTATACATGTTCAATTTATTTATTTGGGGAAGCTTCTTTTATTTGTCATGTTGTTTTAAATATATGAACAAAATATTACTATTTTTTATATCCTTAAAAACATTATACACAATAAACAAGATTGTTAATGTTCAAACATGAAAAGCATTCATCCTTTAATAAGGGATAGGGACTTGTGGTAGGAAATAAATCCACAGGTATATTTATTTCCAAGTTGAAGAAACATAAATAATGGTAGGAATTATATTTATTTCCGTCTTGGCGTTGAAGAAACATAAATAATGGTAGGCATTATATTTATTTCCATCTTGTTCCTATTCATTTTTTATGCAAATACTTGCTTCAATTATGGTGGACAATAACTAATGGTAAATAGGTTATTTATATGAATATGAGCTATTTTCAAGGATTTTAATTTTATATTGTTTGCCCATGAAGCTTGATAATGAAAAATCATTTCACAAATATTTAAAAATCATGACATAAATATTGCAACTACATTCATAAATCATGGGAAAAAAATACGAGGTAGTTATTTGCATGACACAAAGCTGTAATAATACCTTCAAAGTTACAATTAACTAATTAAATTGTAACTTAATTATTTTATAATATTTAAAATATTTTTATAATAAATATTATTAATTAACAAGTTTAAAATAGTTAACATCTTTCAAATTTTGTTACTCAAATTAAATAAATTTATTCATAAATAAATACAATGAGATAAACTCATTAATAATTAAGTGAAAAATGATTCAACCTATAAACTTTTATTTAATATATATTAAAAATAGTTACACTTAAAAAAATTAATATAGATTCATTTAATTATTATATAATTATTTTAAAAATAAAAGCCACTTATTTATATTACCTAAGTATTTATTGTTTATTACAAAATTTACTTTAAACTCATGAAAATGAAATACATTTTAACAAATAAATTAAACTATAGTAAAAAAATTATATAATTTTACTTAATATCAATAAGAAATTAGCAAAAAATTAATAATAATAAATTAAAATGGTTATCATTTTAAACAACAAATAACGAAGTAAATAAATCGACTTCATTTTTAATATTTATATTTTTTTAAGAAATACATTCAACCTAACTTTCACATAAACAACTACCCTTTAAAATGTATTTACCTATACCCAAAAAATGTAAAACCTTCTAAACAAAAACATTATCACTACAATAAGACATTATTTTTGTAGTTGGGTAGGATTGGATTCTCCACTGCCACAATGCAAAATTACAATTAACAAAATTCCTTAGTTTATCAATCAGTAAAATCTAAATTTATTGGATTCTAAATCTTAACAATAACTTGAATTCAATATTTTTATATTAATTTAGCTATATC
Organism: Pinus albicaulis; assembly: GCA_034641835.2. Classification (NCBI taxonomy): domain Eukaryota; kingdom Viridiplantae; phylum Streptophyta; class Pinopsida; order Pinales; family Pinaceae; genus Pinus; species Pinus albicaulis. Next base: position 320,802,128 of record CM076570.1, on the reverse strand, counting down.
TACTATGTAGCACTTGTTAGTCCCTGCTGAAACATGGCTCTAGCAATTGATTTGTCTGTTGACCATTATTAGTTTAAACTAATACAAGTTTTAATGTTTAACTTTATAATTAATTAAAATATTTTTTATTTTAATTTTAAAAATATTATTTTAGCATTTTATTGACTAAAAATTTACCTGTTTTATTTTATGATTCCTGACATCTATACCATATCGCTCATGAAATTTTCTCACCCTACAACCTCACCAGTTTTCACGAGGATCATGCTTGGATCTTGTAACCTGATTAAAAAATTAGGTTGACGGGAACATAGTTAGGTGAATGATGCACACATGGTAAATTAAGCCTCATGGTGTTTTAGTTAAAGAATAATAAAAGGCTCTTAAAACATATACATTTGTCTAAAAAAACATTTAAAATATTTTCACGTGAACTTCATTTAGTGGTTTCTTCTCAAATGCCAAATGATGGCTATTCGAGCTTTCAAGAATCTTTTCGTCTTCTTTTAATACTTTATATTTCATATCTTCTTGTGATACTCCTTGGAAGCTCTTGAGTGTAGATAAATGTAATCCATTAAATTTGATTTGTTATTCTTCTCTCTTGTTGATTGCAGCTCTTGAGTGTAGATAAATGTAATTCATTAAATTTGATTTGTTATTCTTCTCTCTTGTTGATTGCAATAGAAATTTATTTTTTTGTATTAGGGGAATAGTTTGTATTTTGCACTTGATTTGTTTTCTTATCATTACAATATGTTCATTATGACGACTTATATTTATCTTTAATTCAAAATTTGTAGAATACTGAGAAGGAAATCTGGGTTTTGTTGTTAAAAAGTTTATCATCACTTGAGGACAACATCGAGACAAATGCACAAAAGAAGGACACTAACTAGAAGAAATTTTGGCGGAAAGGGAGCCTTGAGTGCTTTATTCTTAAATCTCGAAGTTCTTTCTACAGTAACCTTTTCCAAAACTTTGAAAATTTCGAAGTTTCACTAATAATCACCTACTCAACTCCTTACTGGAAGGGTTCTGACAGAGGATTCAAGGCCCGCCTTTCCAAGAAATAGGCATAGCCATGGAGGAAATAATTCGTTTTGAGGTAAAATATTAGTTAGTACAAATGGTTAAATATTTCCTATGTTTAATAACTAATTGCCAATAGTTTCAGTTTTTATAAAATCTATTCAAAATTTCTTTATTAGACCAAAAAATGTTTGAATAGGTGAGAAGTTGCTCATGACTCAACAAGCAGAAATTCAAGCAAGGCCCAGCTCCTAGAAATTTTATACGGATCAACGATGACGATGGTATTCGTGTTCATGTGGTTGCTCCAATGGAATACACTCTGTCCTTTCATCCGTATGGGCTAAACATGAATCCCACCATTTTCCTTGAAATAGATATTACTTCTTTGAAAGTGAAGGAATAACCTCCTACAACTCTTGTTGTTGTATTTCTTTTTCAGAAAGAAAAAACTACTCATTAATATATTGTAATAGTTCAATATGTCAAATATATTCAGATAAGAACATTGTTCATAATCATTACAGACACCCAAAAGCATAAAAAGGGTCATGCTACATCATATATATTCCATCAGCAAGCAAAAAGTGAAGACATATTATTAGAGTAAACCAGTTCTCTCATCTATCGTGTTATGAAACTAGCTCCAAAAATAGAAGAAAAGAGAGATCAACGCCTTAGAAATCAGCCACTTCGAGGCAGAAACCTCATTTACATTACATAAATGAACAATTCTTGGATGATTCAAATGACAAAACCTCATTTCTATATATAGGAGTCCATAGGGTCACAATATAATCATATCCAACCTAACAATAATAATGTAAGGGCACAACAATAACAATAGTGGGATTTTATGGGAACTGTACGTAACAATATGGGACTCTGAAATTTTAGCAATAACAATAAGGGAGCCTACACTAACATAAGCTAAGGGACTACACTATTAATAATAGGGACCTAACCTTGCCCTCTCCTTCGAAAAAGTGTTGTCCTCAATGCTTGAGTAGCTCTGTATGCTTCTGTATAAAATTCTCATCCTTCCACGTGGAATCTTTAGTGGGTAAGTTCTTCCACTTGATGAGATACTCTGAAATTGATCGAGTACATAGCTATCGAGTTCTTGTTTCCCTAATTGCTTTAGGTTCCAATATGATTTTTCCTTCCTCTTCAAGTTCTGGAAATATTGTTTGAACTGGAATTTTGTCACCTATAACCTTCTTTAAGCATGAAACATGAAAAACTAGATTCACTCATGAAGAAGCAGGAAGCTCCAATTTGTATGCCATAGTACCAATCTTTTGCAATAACTTGTAAGGACCATAGTACTTTGGCGATAATTTATTATCCTTCTTAGCTTTCTTGAGGGACATTTGTTTGTATGGTTGTAGCCGTAAAAATAACCAGTCTCCTACATCAAAACTTCTCTCGTTGCGATGTTGATCTACCTGTTGTTTCATTTGCTTTTGTGCCAAATTTAGGTTATCCTTTAAGAATTTGAGAACTTGTTGTTGATGCTCGATGTGATCTTCCACTGCTTGAACCTTAGAATTTTCTTAAAGATGATGTGATGGACGATGGGTTATATCCATAACGTGCCACAAATGGGGTCATTTTTTGCTGCAGTATGGAAGGAAGTGTTATACCACCATTCAGCCAGAGGTAACCACGTGACCCATTGTGTTTATTTATCAGATACAAAACAACGAATACATCCTTCCAAACATTTGTTCACTATCTCAGTTTTCCCATCGAATTGAGGATGATAAGATGAGTTATGTGCTAGTTGTGAACCCAAACAAGAAAATAATTTCATCCAAAAATTTCCAGTGAAACTGGGATCTCTATCGCTTACAATAATCTTTGGGTTTCCATGTAGCTTTTGAATTGTTTCCATAAATGCAGTAGCAAATGTACTTGCTTTAAATGGATGAGATAATGCACAAAAGTGTGCATACTTGGTAAGTCTATCAACTACCACCATGATGACTCTCTTTCCTTCGGACTTAGGCAAACCTATGACAAAATCCATTGAAACCTCCTCCCAACGTTGACTTCGAATGGGTAAAGGTTGTATCAGACCCGAGGTCTTAATTGTCTCAACTTTATTTTGCTGGAAAACCAAACATTCTGCCACAAAATTTTGAATATCAGATTTAAGGCCATCCCAAAAAAAATCTTTCTTCACCATGTGGTAAGTTTTTAAAAATCCCGAGTGTCCTCCTACGGGAGAGGTGTGTGATTCCAAAAGAATCTTTTGTTTTAGTTGGGAATTCTTAAAAAGGTATAAGCGATCTTTGTACCATAAGGAATCAATTTTCCAACTAAATGTATCAGATGTACTAGGATCTTGCTGCAACTTTTGAATCAGTGTCCACACTTCTTCTTCATTCTTCCATTCCTCCCTTGCTTCGGTTATCCAATCTGGTTGGATAATATAAATGGCACAAAGAAATGCTTCCACCTCCTCATCCTTTCTTGAGAGTGCATCTGCAACAACATTTATCTTCCCTTTTTTGTAGATGATTTCAAAGTCATAACCCAACATCTTTGTGACCCATTTTTGTTGCTCTTCTGAAGATACTCTTTGTTCCAAAAATTATTTAAGACTATCATGATCAGTTTTTACCTTGAAGTGTCTTCCCATTAGGTAAGGTCGGAATTTCTTTAGTGCATGTAGTATTGCCAACATTTCCTTCTCATAAATATATTTCTGTAAATACTTTCCTTTGATTGGACGACTTTCAAAAGCAATGGGTCTTCCTTCTTGGATTAAACAACACCAATTCCATTTCCTGAGGCATCACATTCCACAATAAAGGTTTTTGTGAATTTTTGCGTAGCTCAGACCGGTGCTAGGCACATTGCCACTTTCAGATGATCAAAGGCCTTAGTTGCTTTATGAGTCCATGAAAATGCATCTTTCTTCAATAATTTTGTTAGAGGTGATGCTATTCTCCCATAATTCTTAACAAGCTTGTGATAATACCATGTTAACCTGAGAAATCCTCGCATCTGCTTTATGGTTGTGGGGACTTTCCATTCCTTAATGGCTATAATTTTTTTAGGGTCTACCTTAACACCCTCCTGAGATACAATATGACCCAGATATTCCACCTCTTGTACTGCAAATAAACATGTGGAGGTTTTTGCATATAACTGTTTCTCCTCCAATAGTTTGAGCACCCTGTCAACATGTTGAGCATGATCCTTCCAAGACCTATTGTAGATTAGTATATCATCAAAAAATAGTAACACAAATTTTCTAAGGAAGGGTTTAAAAATGGAGTTCATCAACCCTTGAAATGTAGAAGGTGCATTGGTAAGGCCAAAAGGCATGAACAAAAATTCATAATGACCCTCATGAGTTTGAAATTCTTTTTTTGGAATATCTTCGGTCTTCATTTTAATTTGATGATATCCTGAACGAAGATCCAACTTGGTAAAATAAATTTCTTCATGTAATTCATCCAATAATTCATCAATCACAGGAATGGGAAATTTATCTTTAATAGTGAGTTTATTGAGATCCCTATAATTCGGACACATGCACCATGATCCATCCTTCTTGTGCACCAATACTACTAGAGCAGAGAAACAACTTTGACTAGGTTGAATTATACCAGCATCTAACATTTCTGCGATCATACATTCAATTTCGCTGTTTGGACATACGGATATTTGTAAGGCCTGATGTTTGGAGGAACACTTCTTGGAATCAAATGAATAGCATGATCATGATCACGAATAGGTGGGATTCCTTTGGAAGTTTCAAACACCTTGGAATGATTGTCCAAGACTTTTTGGAGATCTCGAGAAATAGATGATTTTGATGTTGGAACTTCTACTGAGCATAATTGTGCAATTACGCCTTGTTATTATTTCTTTAGAAGTTTTTTCATGACATTAAAGCTTATTATGTTTCCCGGCTTCCCTGTGATAACCCGTAATTCAACTTCCTTTCCTTCCAAAAAAAATTCAAGAAAATTTCTTGAAAATTAAAAGCTACCATTACCAAATATTGCAACCATTGTACTCCTATTACAACATCAGCACCTCCCATTGGAATGGAAAGCATTGGACTATTCAATACATATTCCCCCATCGTTAGCTTGATATTATGGCATTTTCCAGAGCAATTTATAGTCCCTCCATTTGCATCCATCACTTGACACTCTAGTGTTGGGTATAGAAAGTAATTCAATTCCTTGGCTACCTTACAATGAATAAAATTATGGGTACTACCTGAATCAATCAAAACTATTACATTTTTCTTCTTGATATGTCCTTCTATCTTGAGAGTTTGAGGAGTGGTAATTGCTGCCAATGCATTACATGATATGGTCAGACTCATTTCTTCTTTCTCTAGGGTTGGTTCTTGGTGTATATCCTCTTCTTTTGAATTTTCTTGTTCATTTTCTTCCTCCTCTTCACAATCTATGTAAAATAATTTCTTCTCAACACACTTATGACCTTTAGTGTATTTTCCATCACAATTGTAGCAAGCCCTTTTGCTCTTTTTTCTTCCAATTGTTGTGGTGTCAACCTTGTAGGTTGTGGATGTCTAGGAGTAGCAACTCTTCCATCCTTATAGATGTGAGTGGTAGGCTTCCTTGTCACCATAATTTTTCTCTCAATTTTTCTTGCCAACCTGAATGCCTTCTCCAATGAATCAGATTCCCAAAGGCGAACCTAATGTTGGATGTTATCCTTTAAAGTCCCTATGAAGACATCAATCTTGTGTTCCTCTGGAATATCAGTTACCCTTATATTCAATTTTTGGAAGTCCTCAATGTGCTCCACCATTGAACCCTTTTGTTGAAGATTGATCAATTGGCTAAAGAAGGTGTTGCTCTTTGTATCCTCATAGTATGCTATCATTTCCTCCATAAAAATTGACCAAGTGATAATTTTTTTACGAGAGCAAAGCCATCGATACCATACAAATGTATTTTGTTCTAAATGTAAAGTTGCAATGCATACCTTTTGCGTGTTTTTCACATTATGGAGATCAAAATATTGCTCCATCTGTAGTATCCATGTTACGGGATCCTTGCCATCAAACTTCCTCATGTCGATCTTTGGAATATGGTGGGTCTTTAATCCAACATTAGAGTTTATGAAATCACGAATAACATTTATTTTATTCTCATCATGAGTTTCCTGTACTACCTTTTCGCCATTAGGAATCATTTCTTGTATCAACTTTGTTAAACCTTCCATGTCTTCCATGTTGTCTTTCATTTTTTCATCTATATCATCCATCTTAGCTTCCATGCCATTCTTAAAACCACCCATCTTAGCTTCCATGCCTTTCTTCAAACCATCCATATTAACTTCCACACCTTTCTTCAAACCATCCATCTTAGCTTCCATGCCTTTCTTCAAACCATCTATATTAACTTCCATGCCTTTCTTCAAACCATCCATCTTAGCTTCCATGACTTTCTTCAAAACTTCCATTTCATTTTTGTTGCTCTTTGTGAGAGTGAAATTTGGTGCACTTGGTCTTGTAATTTTGATATATCATGTTGCACTTATTCCACTTCATAAGTCACAATAGAGCCTTATTATGGTTTAATGGGTGTTGAATTATTTTTAGGAGCCATTTTAGAACTCAATACTGATATCTATGCTTCAATATTCCCTTGGAATCACTTCAAACTGATTTTTCAAACAAGACTTATGCAATTTGAAAAAAAATTACACTCCTTTTTCTTGCTTCTGAGGATCTCGATATTGAAACTGATGTATCTATGGAATTTCGGATCCCCAAGATTCTATCTTCAGTCCTTTAGTGGCCCTTTTAATCTTCTTTCCAATGCCACAAGTCTGGCCTAATTTGGATTCTTCAAGACAAAGTTATGCCTAATCTCCCGCAATGACCTAATTATGGACTGGTTCAGTAGAGCGAACTTGTATGGCGTGCCACGTGTCACTGTTTGCTCCTTCAACTCTGAAATGGATACAAAGTAAACTACAGTCCATGTGATTTCGGCCATTTTTTATAGAATTCCAAGCCAATGCTCAGAGAGAGAGTTATGACGATTTTCCCAAGGTCACCTCTTTGAGATGAAATTCGGGAGCCTGCAAAAACCCTAACTTCCACAAATCATATCTCAGAAAATATTGCAAACCAAGATATGAGATTTTACACGACGTTCATTAGGATTTCTTCACAAATGGGTTTTTTGTTTAGCTTCTGAACCATCGTAGAAAACAAATTAGAGAGAAAATGCCATGATGCCCTGTCTGAAGCAGCGAAACCCTAGAATCCAAAGCTCTTATACCAAATGTTATGAAACCAACTCCAAAAATAGAAAAAAAGAGAGATCTACACTTTAGAAATCAGCCACTTCGAGGGGGAAACCTCCTTTACATTACATAAATGAAAAATTCTTGGATGATTCAAATAACAAAACCTCCTTTTTATATATAGGAGTCCATGGGGTTACAATATAATCCTAGCCGACCTAACAATAATAATGTAAGGGCACAACAATAACAATAGTGGGGTTTTATGGGGCACATTAATAACAATATGGGGACTACATGGGTACAACAATAACAATAAGGGGGCTACACTAAAAACAATAGGGGACTACACTAGTAATATAGGGACCTAACATATCACCCTTCCAGTCTATTGTTATCCACAGTCAGACAACCCCCCGCATGGAAAAACTTAATGGCTAAAAACATAGGAAACTAGTAAATTGAAAACATATTAACATAGTATATATCCTCTAGTCATCTCAATCCAAAAAATAACAAGTTAAACCTCATATAATTGAATGACCACCTTGTTATCACTCAGGTTTTCCTAGAAGTTGTGTAAGAGGAAAGTATACCCGAGGTAACCACAAACCAACCTTTTAGATGCAGAATCTAGCCAATCTGCATCCAGAGAGGGCTCTCTCTTTATGATTTATCTTTGTTCTTGAAAAGGTTTTAGGCTAGTTATAGATTCAAGGGTTTGTTTGGAAATTGGTGGAATCCACAAAATAAGGGCAAGGTTGAGGGCTTTCAGTCCATTGGGCTATGGAGTCTAAGGATGGCTTTACTGGATTTCTTTTCTAAACACAAGATGGTATTACAGGGCAAGATAGCTAGACAGAGAACAATCCTTAAAATTTAAAGTGACCTGTGAATCCCCAAATACTGAAAGCCTGTCAACACAAAGTTGCCTTGCAAACCATAGAAGACTGTGAGAAGACCCTATAGCGCCAATATCTCAACTCGGGTGTTTGTGCCCCGCCCTCTGTTCCAAAATATTTTGTAGTGGCAACTAGTGTCAATTTTAAGCCACACCCCATAGCGACATTGTGAGTGCTGTGGGGCGTGGCTTAAAATTGACACTAGTTGCCACTAATGTCTTGACTAATGGGTGTTGTTGTTTAAATATTGCAGGCTATGAGATTTTTGAAAGGATGGCATTCTATGGAGTTGCCACCAATTTAGTAATTTACCTCACAACAAAGTTTCATTAGGGCAGTGTGACTTCTGCAGCCAATGTTGCTAATTGGTCTTGTACCGTTTGGATCACTACCATCATTGGTGCCTATATTGCAGACAATCACTTGGGACATTATTGGACATTTATAGTATTCTCTTGTATTTGTAATCGGGTCTACATCTCATCTCTATCCTAATTTCTTCATGACTTCTTCGTTTCTGAATATGAAACTTCGATTATTTTACAAGCAATGTTTAATCTAATGTTTCTTTCTGAAATTTTCATGAACGTTATATGTTTGAAAAGTTCCACACTACCACTATTCAACCCAATTAAAATTCTCTTCAAAATGTTATAATTAACCAATTTTTTTTTCATAATACTTAAAAGTTGATAAATATAAATTAATTAGTAAAAAAAATCAGGAATGCAAAAGTTCCACAATACCACTAGTCAACTTGATTAAACTTCTCTTCAAAATGTTATAATTTTTTTTTGTAAGTTTGGTAGTGTCGCTCTATTCATTCACTTTAAACAAAGCATCAAGTTACATCATATAGAATTCTAGGTGACCTCAACCTGCCCGAAGGAAACCGGGTCTGTTGCCCACCTCAGTGAGTTATAAGCCAACCAAAATTGAAATTATTTGATTCTGTCTTTCCAGGCCTTCATACTATGAAACCTATTATCCCATTAACCATACTACTATAAAAGTAAATGCTAGTTGACCACATCAGATAACCATAAACAAAATTATGCAGAACTTCCTACAACTCTTCATCAGATGGTTCAATCAGTGTCGGGTCTTTAGCACTCGTCCCGAGCATGTCCACTTGATGCAAATTCTAGAGTTGCCTTTCAATTTGGCTGAGATGTACATTTTGATGGTGGATCTGTAGCTAGGTGGCTTGAAAGTCACGGTGGATCTCTGCAAGACTTGGTTATGCCTTTGGGTTTCCTCTTGCTTCCTGTAATGCCATAATGGCCTTCGCCATCAAACATTTCATGGACTAGTAAAGGTGTACTGACTGTTTCAACAGGGTTAGTCGACCTCTAGTATTTCTTAGGTCTATCACCATGGGTTCCATTTCATCATCTAGAAGGTCTGTCTCCACTTTGGCATTCAAATCTTTCTCCCATACAAAGATCATAGACTTGACTTGAGCCGGAGAACCGACCCCATATGCATGCAATAAATTTTACATGTTTTCTTGGTCCGTTTTCCTTCCCCTTCTGCATTGAGAGTTGCTTGATGAAGCTCCCTTTGCCTTGCCTTTCTCTCTTGCTAACTTTTCTAGCTTGTCACTGCGTCCTCCATTACCTTTACCTGGCTGTGGCTTAACCATTTTCCGCTTTCTCGGACCACCCAACAACTGTGAATGCACTCGAGTCTACACCGGAGTTAGTACCCTCCGTGCAGAAGCTAGAGAGATATACAGTCTAGGCAGACCCGAGTCATTGCAACTCAGTTGCATGGTGGTCTTCCTCCCCGCCGCACCCTCACACCAACGTTCCTGCTACTGTTTCAGCCTTCTCTACAATCCCCAACGCGATGGAATAACCCTTAACCAACCTATGCATGCAACCTTTCTTTCTTACCACTCGTCTTGGCGTGTGACCCGCATCCCCATCAACCTCTAACATTTCATTATTGCCCCTCCTACCTTCATTCACTCCCGGCGCGTGGTGGCATCGGGCAAGCCACCTACCAACGTTACCCTGTGTCGCCTTATTCATTTCCTTGATTCACATGTGGATCTTCACTCGCGTCACACCCCGATCTTCAAAATGTTATAATTAACCAAAAATATTTTACATAATACTTAAACGTTGATAAATATAGATTAATTAGTAAAAAAATTTAAATGTTTGTGTGGGCTCTATATATTTTTAAGAATTTATCTTTTTCCTATTTTCATTTATTTTTATACATAATAATGATAAAATTAAATTTGGTTATCTATTACTATATGAGAATCTAGTAAAAAGTAAAAATGTAAATATCCATAATTAGTAGTGATTACTACCCACTAAAAAATTATGTAAGTCCTTATCTTTAATAGACAATTATATATTTACAATTTTTAATGACAAATACTACCTACCTTACCCTACCCTATCCTACCCTATGACACCCCACTGCACCTCACCACACTTGTTTATATAATGAATTCTTTTTCAATACATATCTTGAGATGATGATAAGATACTTGTGTAACTACTTATACATGTGCAAAGTTGTATTAAAGATAAGGCTAAGATGATTGTGTAAGGTCTTTCTTAGCTAAACTTAGTAAATCCAAACCTGAGGTTAAATGTTAATATGGCCATAAAAATCTGTAATTCTAAATTACTAGAAATATTTCAAGAGAATTTGAATTTCGTATAATTTATAATTCTAAGTTACAAAGTAGTTTCAAAGTCAAATCAACGGTTCCATATGATATCTTTTTAAGTGAGGTTGGTATGTTTCCAATTAAGGTGTGATCATTCATTTGCTAAGTTATCTAAAGAAAGTTGAAAATATGGATAAGCATTGGTGGCCTAAATTGGTTGTTGAAGAAGAGCTCAATTGTCGCAAAAAGGCATGGATGAAACAAAACATAATGTAGTTAGGCAAATAGGACATAAATAGGACATAAATCTGCATGATTGCCTCACACTAAGGAGGAGATAAAAATGTGGGCATTAGAAAAATTTAGGACTGCCATGTGGACAAAGCACATAGGCAAAAAGAAAGCATATTATGTCAAGGGATTTAACCCAACATGGAAACACAATGATAAAGAGTATTTGAGTTCCTCAATCAAGAAAACAACTAAAATTCTAATTGCTAAGTTAAAGACTAGCTCCCATCATCTAAAATATGAAACTTGTAGATGAGTGGTCTCTAAAGAAAATTGAGAAGAACAAACTTATAATTTTTGAAAAAAAAAAATGAAATTTTATCAAAGAGTATGCAACATATAACCTAGAAGTAAACAATCTTAGTAAACTTTTTGAAGAAACAAAACAGCCAATTTCTTTACTCAAGATACATAGCAAAACTACCTAACAAAATCTGAATATAGATTTAAGTGAGAATGACTGTTCCCTTAAACCGCTGGGTCTCTTGGACGTCATTAAAAACCATTTCATTTCATTTTCAAAGATTTCAGAAGAATTTGAACTCGATTTTATCTGTCGACGTTTCTATCCTTCAGTGGCTCATCGTCGAGCCCAAAAAACGACTTTATGACAAGGTTCGTACTGGTAGAGTGTCCTCATTCCTCGGGCTCACTGGCTTGGAAGCAAGTCTCCATCCACCACTCGTTAGACAATCCTTTCCCGTGTGACACCACTGCTATGTGTATGCTGAGCGCCCTCCCTTCTTGTTACTCTGAGTGAAGAGTCTGACTTCTGTATAACTAGTTAGCTGGGGGTTGCTCTTGTGAGAGTCAGTATGAATATATGGTGATTTACAATCATTTCTATGTCAATAGAACATACCTTCAGTGTTTGTAACTTTGTAAGGGTTAAATTTGTTTATGAAGTGTTAGAAACAGCTGGGCACGCTAACTTACAGCTGTTGAAGGCACTTACCTTCACAGAGCTGGGAGGTCCACACAACCAAGCTAAAGCTATTCTCATAAGGTCTCATTTTTAAGTATGAGGACTCCTTTCGTGATTAATTTCGAAGAGCAAGATTCAGTAGTATCGGATTTTGCTGTGGGAAATTTGACAGCAGTATTAAATTTAATGAATTTTCCATACAGTATGGTGTTAAACCTTAAAACAAAAAGCCCGCAAATTTCAAAATGTTTTCTATCAAAAATCTCTTCTCTCGCTGTATCGAATTCTATTTATATTCGCATTTGAACCCTGCTACTATGATTAATTCGATACCATTGGCATTTGAACTCTGTCGCTATGATTTATTCGATGCCTAATACATGGCTTAACGAACCCATCCTTGTCTATGGCATTGAATTTCATGGGTGGAATGCGCAGCAAAAACGAACCGAACTCTCCCACAACAAACCCAAACCACAGGAATTGCGATAGCCATCGTGAAGACGATGAAATCTCGGTACTGTATACACAGGAGATACGCTGGTATGACGAAGAAAAATATGTTCTTGGTAATTGGGCGTACTGTAACAACAGTTTCAGTGGGCGTTAAAGCCGAACTGCCACCAAAACGAAATGGAATTAGCATGGATGAACGCCTAATTAGGTTATGTAAGGAAGGGCAGTTGAAAGAGGCGGTCCAGGTTTTGCATTGTATGGAGAAGAAAAAACAAGGATTCGAGGTAGGCTCCGAAACTTATGCTTGTCTCCTGCAAAAATCTGGACATATAAAAGCATTGACAGAGGGAAAACGAATCCACATGCACATGCTGAATGCTGGAATTCGTCTCAATGATTTTTTAACAACTAAACTTATCATTATGTACTCCAAATGCGGAAGTTTGGAGGATGCACGCAAATTGTTTGATAAAATGCCTGAACGAAATCCGGCGTGTTGGGCAGCAGTTATTGTTGGGTATTCAAGGCATGGGCAATGCAAGGAGGCTCTTAGGCTTTTCTATCGGATGCAGGAGGAAGGTGTGAAAGCCGATAACTTTATTTTTCCTAGTGTTCTCAAGGCATGTGCTAGTTTGAATGCGTTAGAAGAGGGGAAGGAAATCCATGAAAGCATAAGGAGAAGTGGTTTTGAGTTGCATGTCTTTGTGGGTAGTGCGCTTATAGATATGTATGCCAAGTGCAAGAGTGTAGAAGAGGCACGGTTAGTGTTTAACAAAATGCCTGATAGAAATGTGGTTTCGTGGAATGCCATGGTTGCTGGTTATGTTCAGAATGGACATGGAGACGAGGCCCTGAAGTTGTTTCGTCAAATGCAAGTGGCAAGTGTAAAACCCAACGTGATCACCTTAACAAGTGTTCTTCCGGCATGTGCGAAGCTAATGGCTCTGCCACAAGGCAAGGAAATCCATGGGTATATTATTAGAAGTAAAATGGAACCGGATGTCTTTGTGGGAAGTGCCCTTGTAGACATGTATGCTAAGTGCAACAATCTAGGAATTGCGCGTTGTGTGTTTGAGAATATGTGTCAGAGAAATGCAGCCTCGTGGAATGCTATTATTGCTGCATATGTCCAGAATGGAAATACCGATGAGTCCCTAAGACTCTTTCATCGAATGCAGTCAGTAGGTATGAAGCCAGACTTGATCACATGGACTGCACTGGTTACTGGTTATGCACAGAATGGACAATGTAAGGAGGCATTGGAACTTTTTAGTCAAATGGAATCAATAGGTTTGAAGCCTAATGTGACTCTGTGGACCTCAATAATTGGAGTCTATGCTCAGAAGGGTTATGGTGATGAGGCCCTCAAACTCTTTAATGAAATGCAACTCACAGGTGTGAAGCCAGATGTCATCTCATGGAATGCAATGATTGCAGGGTGTGCCCAGAATGGAAATGGTACTGAGGCATTGAAGCTCTTCTGTGAAATGCAGCTTGCAGGCATAAAACCCAATTCCATCACCATTACATGTATTCTTTCAGCATGTGCCAACTTGGCTGCTCGCCCACAAGGCAGGGAGATTCATGATTATATAATCAGAACAGAGTTTAAACTGGATGTCTTTGTGGGAAGTGCCCTTGTAGACATGTATGCCAAATGTGGGAGTATAAAAGATGCTCGTGAAGTATTTGATAAATTGCATGATAAAAACGTGGTCTCATGGAATGCAATGATTGCAGGCTATGCTATCCATGGGCATGGGGAGGATGCTCTTATGCTCTTTAATCATATGCAAGAAGCAGGCATGAAGCCAGATAAGGTGACTTTTACTGGTGTTTTGTCTGCATGCAGCCATGCAGGCATGGTGGATGAAGGTTTGCATTACTTTTCTCAAATGAGTCAATACAATATCACACCCTGCATGGAGCATTATGCGTGCATTGTTGACCTTCTTGGTCGTGCTGGGTATATAGATAAAGCATACAACCTTATTGACAACATGCCAGTTAAACCTAATGCGTGTGTGTTGGGAGGCTTGCTTAGTGCCTGTAGAACTCATTGCAATGATGAACTGGGAGAACGTGTTGCCAAACGTCTTTTTGATTTGGAGCCTGAAAATTCAGGGAATTATGTGCTACTATCAAATGTTTATGCTGCCAGAGGTAGATGGAATGACGTTGCAAAGATGAGAAAATTAATGAGAGATAAAGGTGTGAAAAAGCAGCCTGGATACAGTTGGATAGAGTTAAAGAGCAAGAGACATGCATTTGTTGCAGGAGATAGATCGCATCCACAAACAGAGGAAATTTATGCAATGTTGGATAATTTAGCTCGGCAGATGAGGGAAGCAGGATTTGTGCCTGACAGGAATATGGCATTGTATGATATAGAGGATGAGCAGAAGGAACTTCTTCTCAGCCACCACAGTGAAAGGCTTGCTATTGCTTTTGGACTTCTCTGCACACCCCAGGGAACAACTATTACTGTTGTGAAAAACTTGCGAATTTGTATTGACTGCCATGTTGCCATCAAGTTTATCTCCCAGATTGTTGGTCGACAAATAGTTGTAAGGGATGCCAACCGTTTCCATCATTTTAAAGATGGTCAGTGTTCTTGTAGGGAGTATTGGTGATACTATGTAAGCAGGCAACAACCTTATGCATATTATGGCACTTACAGTTGTAGCTAGAGCCCAGCTACATTTTATTTTCAGTTATTATGCGCTTGGAAATCAAAGGTCCAATAGGCTGGTATGCAAGGATTTCTTCAGAGTTTTCATGTGTTTTGATTTCAAATTGGTAGGGTACTATATGCGATGATATTTAAAGTCGTTTAGAATAGTTATATTGAAGGGCTATAACAATCTTATAGGATTTCAAGCAAATGATCATCTATAGGAAGTAAAATGTAGGACAATATTTACAAACTAAACCCCAGTGACTATTATAATTATTTATTTTTCGAAGAAAAGGTTTCATGTCCATTTTATTTCATATGAACACCAGAGGTATACATTTTGTGCTGTGCTGGAGCTCAAAGACTCATTGATCTACAAAACAAAATTTGAACTCCAGCTCCAAGTTGAATCTCCAGTTTGAAAAAACACATTGACAACATTGACTCCTATCTAACAGCAAGGTTATGTTTCGTAGCATAGCCTTCCTAGATCATGAAACAGAATTTTCTAATTTCTAGCATCTGCAGATTAAAATCTCAACCACAACAGGTTTACCGAGAAAGAAAATATGACCAGTCGCTGAAAGATCCTCCTGAGTGCCAGCTCTACAGTTCTAGCATCCTGATAGCGTACTGTCTTCAACTTGCCAAGTAGGGCGTCCACAGACCTTTTGGGTAAACAGTCCACTTCATAATTGTTTTTGTGAATGGTGTGCATAAAAGAAATCCCCAGAAATTTTTTCTGAACATCTGTCACTGCTGTCTACAAACCTCAAAACTTCATTGCTTCCTGCTTGTTCACTCGAAGCCCATTTGATAACAAGCATAGAATTCCCAATTGCATGTAGATTATCAATCCCAAGTTCAATGGCCAATATCGTCAAAATGAAAACAGCTGTCAATTGAGCCATACTGTTTCTCCCAACATTGACCCAGATTCAAATGAGCGTTAATGGTTATCTGATAAATATAACCTGCTGCCCCCCCTCCCCCAACACCATCACCACCACCCAACACCAATCGCTCATCCACATGGCCCTGGGCTCCTTTGTGGTGCCCATCGAAAAAACCTACAGGGTGGATTTCTCCAGTTCAAGTTGGGACACTACCCTTTTCTTCTTCTTGTGGTGAGGGTCCAAAACACTCAAAGTCCTCTAAATTTTGTATACTACTTGGTCCAGTGAGGACACTTAACCCTGAAAAATGTAGTCATTCCTTGCTTCCAAAACAACTTTAATTAAAATTAACTAGCCACCAATTGATAACCCTCTATTGAACGATGAACAAAATCTTCTTCTTGATTCTCCTAATGAGCCACTCCCAATTCCAAGTTGATAGTCATTTCTCCTCAGGTTGAAGCCCAAATACTTTAAAACGTGGTCAAAAGGAGTAACTTGATAAAGTAGTACATTGGTGCTCAATTGTTTTTGAGATTTGGGAAGCATCTGAATGTTAAAGTCCCTTCCTTTCATTTATCTCCATTGCCGTTGTTCCACAAAGAAGTTTGTGGGCTCTCTTGATACCTTTTTGTTCTCGACGCTTTCACAAAACCATAATTTATAATCTCAGTGCATCATCCACAAATTGTAGGTGCATCATAGAGACATCTTTGGACACCTTGTTGCCTCTAATACTCCTCACGCATTTCATAGATTTCAGATATCTGCTCATCCTTTATATTACTAACAAGAACAACAGAGGAGATTGAGGACAACCTTGTCTAAGACTCCTAGATGGTTTGAATAAAGAAGACACTAACTGATTAATTAAAAGTTAAAACTACAAATGTTATTGAAGAGAAGCAATCCTCCATCCACTGAATAAATTCCACTCCAAAACTAACATGCAGCATGATGAGCCTGAGATATAACCAACTTACTCGATAGCATGCCTTGGTTAGATCAATTTTGACAACAAGAGAAAGGATTTTTTTAAACTTGGTCGAGTGTAATATCCCAAATGGGGAAATAACAGTAATAACAGGCTAAAATATATTAAGGAGACAACAAAACTAAAATTGATATCAATATGTCATTGGAGCCATAAAATACTGCTGAGCCATTTTATTAATATCGTTAAAATGTGCACAATGGAGGTGCTGGAATGAAGACACCTAGGCTTGCTCAAGGCAAGCTAGCCTCAGAACAAGCCTGAAATCTCCCCCAGAAATGTACATTGCGTGGCTGTAGCTTTGTGCTACTCTGTCCAGTCACTTGCCACAAACTGTTGCTGCTTCGGCTCTGCGCTATTACTCCTGCTCTGCGCTGCTACTCTTGCTCTGTGCTTGCTCAAGGCAAGTTGAAGATAGCCTCAGAACAAGTCTGAAATCTCCCCCAGAAATGTACACAATGTGGCTGTAGCTCTGTGCTGCTCTGCCTAGTCACTCGCCAGAAATACTGCTGCTGCTCTGGCTCTGCGTTGCTACTCCTGCTCTGCGTTGCTACTACTGCTGTTGCTCCGCCTCTGGGCTGCTACTCCTGCTCTGCGTTGCTTCTCTTGTTCCATGCTGTTACTCCTGCTCTGCGCTGTCAATGGCCAAAGATATTGCTGCTATTCTGAATGAAATGCTGCTAGGGCTTGCTATGCTAATAAGAAAATTCTGGGATTTTAACCACAGAGTCTTCTCAAGAAACCAACAATAACCGGCGAAGGAATTGGCCAAATATTGACCTCGGAATTTTAGCCCAATTTTCCCCTAGCTCCTCTAGCTGCTGACTAAGTTGAGATCCTTGTTTGGCCTCTTAATTCTACCCAGAAAATTTTGCCAAATTAATCTTGGTCTCTCCTCAATAAACCCAAAAAAACCCAGAAAGGGTTTTTCCTAGTTTTGACCTCTGAAATTGGCCCTCTTGGGCTTGGCTCACCCAACTGCTGGGCAATTCGATCTTCCTGAAAATTCTGCTGCTGGAGGCCACCAAAATGCCTGAAATACCCTTGTTAGGAAGCTTTAAGCCTCCCCACCAAGTGTCCTCCCAAAATCTCCACTCACTCCCCTAGCCCCCAAAGTGATCCCTTCACTGACTACGCAGCCTTTGTGCTGCTGTAGATGTCACTGCGCTGTTGAAGAGTTGTCTGCGCTATGGATGAAGTCCCTGCTACTGAAATGCTCCTCCAAAATGATAAGACTCCTCTCCTGAGCAGGCACTCGAAATCCCTTGAGGCAGAGGTTGATCTTCGCCTGAAAATCTCGTATGCTAAACAACACTGCAGACTTGGAATTCGGCACAAGTGTGCTCTCTGTCAAAGACAAAGTCGAAATGGATGATTGAATGAATGCCCCAAACGAGCAACTTGCTTCCTTTTAACTAAGCGTGCCCAACATTCCCTTGGGCCCCACCTCAAAACTGTGCTGCCTCTAGCTTGTACCAATGAGCTGCGCTGCCACATGTGGGACGCAGTGTCCCCTCATTGGGCTCCCATCCTCCACTACAACCGTAATATTTGCCTTGGCCTAATGTTTTGATCTCTATAATTTCCTAAGTCTAATTGTGGGCCCCCAAACCCACATCCTCATAGTCAAAACGTAATAGTTAGCAAAATATCAAAAATTAATATTCGAATTAGCGGAATTGGTAATTAGGAATATTACAGTCCTCCCCACCAAAAATTGCTTGTTCCCGAGCAATGCGTGAACACGAATCCTCTCTAGTTGACGCTCCCCACGGTCACTGCAAAAATGTGCCAGGGTCCCAAATGCGCCACTGAATCATCCCTGACCTCTGCATTGCCTTCATATGAAGGGATCCCTCAATACCAGGATCCCAAGCCATCCTGTCCAACATGAAGCTCCCCCTGCTCCACTCACCATTCTGCCAGGATAAGTAGCAAAAGCCCTCTGCACACCATCAGTGAGTAGGGAATCATGATAATATGGCACTATGCCCAACTCCTCATGAAGTTGCCCTACCAAGTAGTCCATCCAATGCACTCCAAGAGTAAACCTTCGATGATACCACCTAATCCCTATAGAGATAGTATCTTGCTCACGTGAGCTTCTCCGGATATCATGTTGCTGGCCCACCTGCCAAGCTACTGAAGTTCCCCACGCCATTGGGGACTTGCTAAATCCCAATGGAAGATCTGCATGATCTCCCACTATGGTAGCCAGCTCATCCCTAAGGGTTATTGAGCTGTAAAGAGTGGTGATGATCAGGTCCCCTGTCAAACTCAGAGTGGTGCCACCATGTTGATGCTGTGCTACTCTGATTATGACATACTCCTCACCGTGTGTAGACTGTATCCTCCTCTCCCAAGGCCTAGTGGCGTAAGGTCTGTGAGAGCCTAGCTTATCCTGCCTGGGCATCACCATGATGACAATATCTACCCCTCCAAATCTAACTCTGAACCTATGCAGCAACAGAGAAAGCCTGCCTTGCCATATAGTGGAGGCCTCTGTGTATCCCCATTTGCCAACCCAATAGTGAAATAGATCACTCTCTCTCATGACTCCGACCATCACAAGACATAATGATCTATCAATCAACTGAATCTCTGCATCCCATAGTCGGATATGCTGCAACATAGCTCGGATAACTGCAGGAATCCCTCTGTGCCTCATCTCTAGTCTTTGCATGTGATCAATATAGAGGGTCCATATATCATGGGCTAATCTCATGCATGCTAATATGCCCTGTGCCTGCCACCGTGTAGTACTGATGACCACTGGAAGCCACATGTGCCGAATAGCTACCCCCCTGAATGTAACCAATAGATGGGTATACAATACTCGCAATTGACTCAGGGTATGTGGATTCCTCTTGTTCTTGCCAACCATCTCCACTGGGTCTACCATCCGCCCTCTCGATAATGTGCCAATATAATGTCTGGAGCCCAGATACATACTGGGATGCTACCTTGACTGTACCCAATATCCTTTGCTCATGCATGGTCTCGACATGCCATGAGAAAAGAGTGATACATGTCTCCCTCGTGACCTGCTCCCCGGGCGTAGGCTCAATGATGAATGATATGCCACCCCTGCAGATGATCATCTCATCCCCCAACCTGTGGCTGTCAACTGGCACACTGACCCAATGCCACTGCTGAGAAGTCTCTCCCCTAGTGTGCTGAGTGTCATCCAAATATCTTGGGTGAGCTCCTTGTCCCTGGCTGCTCATGCCTAGAGTGCCAAAGGACAACAACCAAAACGACTGCAACCGTAAGTGATGTAGAAGAGGGTCAGGCGTGTGAGTCCCCACGAATACCATCAAGTATCGCTCATCTGCATCTTTGTCGATCCTGGGAGAACTATGCCGAAAGGTATGCCCGATGTCTCCATCCTTGAGTCTCCCTGGAGGCGACATTCCAAGACCCCATTGTGCAACACCAGACACTCTCGCATACCACTGGTCATCCCTATACTCCTGGACAAGCCATTGTACACCACGGCCTACTGCTGTACACCGCTGGATACCTCCTGCTACTGTTGTCCCATCCTGTATCACCTCGTGTCTTGCCTGTGTCATCGTACTTGACACCTCCTGCGGTACTTAATGCGATGTGAGCTACCCCTCCTACTCCATAGCATAAACCAACATGCTACGACACACCAACCTGCATCTCCATGCTCCTCTACAAGCCACTACTCCTCCCTGCATAGCCCTGCACACCCTTGGATGCTACGACCTAACATTGGGTCTGTACGCATCAGTCTATATCCCCCTACATAACATTGGACCCTATGACATAACTCTGTGTAGTCCTGTGTACCACTGCCCATTGTCGTACCACCCTGTAACATACAGTATCCTGCATGGGCCAAAATATCCACCACTCCGCTAGTAAACCTCATGATGTGGGTTACATCTCCCCATCTGCTCTAGAAGACTTGAGCTGCCTGACTCCTCACATGCCAATGGAAATGACACTACTGCACCTATCCTCCATAGCTCTAGTGTCCAATATACCAATGGGAGAGCACTGTCTCCATGTAATGCCCTGCCTGGTAGCTTGCCGATGCCACCTCCTCCTATTGGCTCCTTCCAAAGTAGGCTAATCATCCTGTGACTCCACGCGCAGTCAATATGATGGGACAACTCAGGGAATATGTCTTTCCCCCTGTCGAACCATCCTGGGACTAGTGTTGTACGGGACTCTGATGGAGATTAGAACATGTGCGCGCCTAAACATCAGATCCATCACGCAACTACTACTAGCACCTATTGACTCTATGATGTGATGGGAAATCCCACTTGGATCCCAACAACAGTCTGGGCTTCCTACATTCCCAGTGCCTGGAAATTCCTGCTGAACTACACCCGGGTCCACCACCATCACCATAGCCCACTCCACTGGGTACCAATTCAAAATCTCTCGCCACCCAACCCCAACATGCGGATATTGCACCCTGTGCACCTCTGATCGTCTTATTCCGCTATCCAAGTCAGCATATGAGATCTGACTAGGTGGCTCCGTCTCTCTCTCTCTAATGGGAAAAGGTGACCTAACCGTGTTGCTAGCCTTGTCTATATATGCCTGAAGGGCGCTACTTCGACGCTCCAATGTGCCCTCTAGCAGTACCATAAGGGATTCCAACCGTTCCCCAATGTGGGCCAACTTGGTTGCTGACTCGACACAAACCACTCTCATGCCTTCCAGCTCCTCGTTCTGCAGCAGAATAACCTCTCGTACTAATGTGGCCTTCTCCTTCAAAGCTAGAATTTCGACCTAAAGTTGATGACACTGTTGTGTGCGACCATCGTCCAATACCTCTATATCACCTAGCGCCTCATCAAGGGTGGATACATCTCCTGGCACCTCACCCATCTATTGCGTGCTGCTATCACCCAAAAACTCAAACACTACCCTGGTCATCACCTCAATGGATGGCACTATTGGGGTAGGCTCTACTCTCTCCACTAAGATGTCAACTAACACGGTCAAGGAAGTCTCCAACACAGGTGACCCCTGTGTCATATTGGGTGTATCCACTTGCTCCCCATGATCCTGTGTAGATGGTTGCACCCCCACGGCCTGTGTAACTCTAGTGTCTCTTCTGCAAGGAAGTGGATAGATCTGGTCTAACACCTTCATCAACTCGGTCAAGAGTTTGCAATAATTAAATCCGCATTGTGCCATGGCTTGTATATGGTTTAACCCGTCACTGTGTATACATGCAAAAATCTTCCCTGATCTAATTGGTTACCCCACAGCTAGCCAAGAACCTGGCCCTGATACCACTGTGATATCCCAAATGGGGAAATAACAGTAATAACAGGCTAAAAGATATTAAGGAGACAACAAACAAAAACTGATATCAATACACCATTGGAGTCATAAAATACTGCTGAGCCATTTTACTAATATCGGTAAAATGTGTACAATGTAGGTGCTGGAATGAAGGCACCTGGGCTTGCTCAAGGCAAGTTGAAAATAGCCTCGGAACAAGCCTAAAATCTCCCCCAGAATTATACACTGCGTGGCTGTAATTCTGCGCTGCTCTTCCCAGTCACTTGCCAGAAATAATGTTGCTGCTCCGGCTCTACGCTACTACTCCTACTCTGCGCTGCTATTCCTGCTCTGCGCTGTTAATGGCCAGAGATGTTCATGTTTCTCCGAATGAAATGCTGCTAGGGCCTGCTACGTTACTCAGAAAATTCCGAGATTTTAACCATAGACTCTACTCAAGAAACCCACAATAACCTGTGAAGGAATTGGCCAAATATTGACTTCGAAATTTTTCCCCAATTTTCCCCTAGCTCCTCTAGCTGCTGGATGAGTTGGGATCCTTGTTTGGCCTCTTAATTCTACCTTGAAAATTCTGCCAAATTAATCTTGGCCTCTCCTCAATAAACCCAGAAAATCCCAGAAAGGGTTTTCCCTAGTTTTGACCTCGGAAATTGGCCCTCTTGGGCTTGGCTCACCCAACTGCTCGACAATTCTGTCCTCTTGGAAATTCTGCTGCTGGAGGCCACCAAAATTCTTGAAATACCCTTGTTAGGAAGCTCTAAGCCTCCCCACCAAGTGTCCTCCCAAAATCTCCACTCACTCCCCTAACCTCCAGAGTGATCCCTTCACTGACTATGCAGGCTTTGCATTGTTGTAGATGCTACTGCGCTGTGGATGAAGTCCCTACTGTTGAAATGCTCCTCCAAAATGATAATACTCCTCTCCTGAGCAAGCACTCGAAGTCCCCTGAGGCAGAGGTTGAGATCTTCGCCTGAAAATATCGTGTGCTAAGCAACACTGTAGACTTGGCACCCGACACAAGCGTGCTCTCCGTCAAAGACAAAGTCGAAATGGATGATTGAATGAATGCCCCAAAATGAGCAGCTTGCTTCCTTTTAACTAAGCCTGCCCAACGTTCCCTTGGGCCCCACCTCCAAACTGCTATACCTCTAGCTTGTACCAATGAGCTGCACTGCCACATGTGGGACGCAGTCTCTCCTCATTGGGTCCCCATCCTCCACCATAGCCGCAATATTTTCCTTGGCCTAATGTTTTGATCTCTATAGTTTACTAAGTCTAATGGTGGGCCCCCAAACCCACATCCTCATAGTCAAAACGTAATAGTTAGCAAAATATCAAAAATTAATATTCTAATTAGCGGAATTGCTAATTAGGAATATTACATCGACTGAAGACCTTCTTGTGCCTGACCTACTACATCCATATTGGAACTCCCTTCCAGAAAGCTAAATTGCCCCGAAGATATAGCTGTTGATAGTATTGGTTTGATTCTCAACGCTATAGTGTTTGTGATAATCCTGTAGATGTAATTGCACAAGGATAGGGCTGATAGTCATCATAGGTCGAGGGATTGTCCTTTTTGGGTATGTTTGAAATGAAAGTAGTGTTGATTTCTGGCATCTTGCCAAGCCTTCTAGACTCCTCTCCTACTTAAATGTGATCACTAGCAATCATGTCATAAAACCACAAATAAAGTACAATCATCCATTCATCACGTGTAGAGGCTTTGTCCTTCTGGAATGATTTTAACATGCAGGGGCTTTGTTCTTCTGGAATGATTTTAACAGACACAGGAGCTCATTCCTTTCAATAGGAACCATTAATTCTACATTTTGTTCTTATGAGATCATTTTGTCAAAAAATGAAAGCATGGCGATGATCTCTCCTATGTTTGCCCAAGAAGGCTTTGTGTAGAAAAAATTGTATTGTGGATTTTCCACCGTAGAAATCTCACAGAAACTCTTACATACAACCCCACTACTGTCTTAAATGGATCAGATAGTGTTTTCTGACTCTTGGGCTTGATGGAATTGTTGGAAAAGCTTTGTATTTGTATCTACTTTGTGTTCCAGTGTAACCTTGTTCTTCTCCATTTAGCCTCCTTCCACTTTAGCAGCCTATTTCATCCCTCCTCAAGATCCTAGAGTAGCTGCATTTCCTCTATAGACTGGCACATACTTCTACTAGTATCCATTAAGGATTCGAACCTTGCCTCAATTCCCACCAGCTATGCCTGTGATTCAATAATTATTTAATAGAGCACTCTTTAGTCCCTTTCTTGGTGTTTAGGAGATTCCTTTGAAATTGCTCCATAGCATCCCCTAATTCCAAATTGTATGCTATCCATTCTTCATGGACCAAATCTTTGTATACTTTAGGATCCCTATTGGGATATTTTGAGTCAGTTCTCATCAGCTTTAGGTTGAAGTTAGTCATCATATCACACAGGGAGACAGGATCTGCCAGCTCTGCCATTTTTATGAGATTGAGATTGAGCAGTTCATCCTTTGATGTTCCATCTATTATGAGATTACAGGATGACTTCACTGTCTTTTCAGGGAGTCTCAAAACTCTCTCTCCACCTTCTAGTTTTTGGACCAGAAATGCCCAGCCTTATACATGAGGGAGGCTTTTTGTCTTGGATCCCACTCACTTCAGCCACACCGATCTAAATTGGACACCTCTAGGCTGCTTGCTTCTTTCTTTTCTGTGCTCCCAGTAGACAGGCACCAAGAGGCAGGCACCGATCAACACTACATCAGTGGTTAGATCTGTGAGACCCCAGGAGGCATCTGGGCTTAGCAGCAAGGCCCTTATGGGGATGTCACTTCAGTTCCCAAAATTACTCACACGACACCAACAGATAGGAGAATTACTTTGTTTCTCAACATAGGCTTATATCATCTGGACAACAAAACATTTCTCAGACCAGATTTCCAAGCTCTTCTAAATCCTCTGATCAGTTATCTATGATGAGTTTCTTTTATTTGGTCACAAAGATTAGGAGAGAGAGCATCGGCAAGTGTTATTGAAATTGGCAACAAGAAAGGCTTCTAATTTAATTTTCCCTTAATTAAATTAGAAGTAAATTGTAATTACACATCACATGACAGCTTGTACGAGTTAACTGAGTTAGGAAGACTTAGTTAGCTCAGTCAATTCGAGTTGGGAGTCAAACTGGAGGCATGTAGAGTTTTCCCTAAGTTTTAGGGGGTCCAGTTGTAGTTTATTTTGAGTTGTAATTAGTTATCTCAATTATTTGAGTTAAAATCAGTTTAACTAGTTCTAACTGAGAGATGAGTTAGTGATAGGTCCAATGAATTAAATCTGATTTAGTTCATATGCAGTGATCAATCAGATAACTGAGAATTCGCTTTAAATAGTTGTTGCATGTCAGTTCTAAGGAAGGCCCAGTTGAGATTGGAGTTAAAGGGAAGCGAACTATCAGTTGTCTAACTAGAAAATTGTACAGGTCATGCATGAGGTCAGTGGGATGCCTTAGATGAATTGCCCAATCAATTCTTGGGAATTTCCTAATTAATAAGGCCACAATTCTCAAAGAATGCGTAAGCAAGGCTAAGCAACCCAGAGCAGGAAATTGGTTAAGTATCAGACCATTCTTGTTGGGATCAGAGTGAAATAGTCAGCAGAGTGGAGAGGCTTATTCGGAAGGGAAATAACATTATATTGTTTCATATTCTTGACTTAATGCAATATACAAATTGTGGGGTTTTTAGCTGAAGCTTTCGCCAAATACATCTTTGTGTTGTGCGATTGAAATTCTTTCTCTTTCTTGTTCATGTGATTGTGCGATCGTATTTGGTTTCTACAAATTTGTAGAATTGATTCAGTATTTTGTTTTAGCATATTACAAGATCAGTTGAATCTATTTAGATATTTCTACATGGTATTAGAGCAGGAAGCACTATAGAAGAGAGGGACCAGAGTTTGTTTTGAACAGGTGAATCAAATTTGCAAATTTATTCTTCAAGACCAGCAACAAATCATGATGTCTTTCTCTCGATTGAGGCTCGAATATGCCCTTGAGGGTAATTCAAATTACATAGCATGGAGGGACAGGATGGAGGTAGTGTTGGAGGACAATGGACTGATGGAATTCATAGACAGTAATATTCCCTAGCCCATAGCAACAAATGCTCAACTTCTTGATGCATGGAAGAAGAATGTAGCAAAAGCGTGAAGGATTCTGTTAGAAGGAGTTTGAGATCATATTTGTCTCGAACCTCCATGGAAAGGAAACTCCATATGCTATGTGGAAGGCCTTAACAAATCTGTTTCAAAATAACAACGACCATAGAACGCTGGCGCTGAAGGACAAGCTTAGAAAGATCAAGATGGAGAAGGGCGACACGATTCCAAAACACTTGAAAAAGTTCATTCAATGTCGAGATGAGCTTGGAAGTGTTGGGGTGATAGTTGATTTGGTGAGCCTAGCACTTCTAGGCCTTCCCAAGAACTGGCATAGCTACCAGGACTTGGTGAATGGGAGGGAGAAGCTACCAAAGTGGGAGCAATTGTGGTTCGACTTAGTACAAGAAGAGATTCGGCAGAACACCGGAGATGGTTCCTCATCAAAGATTGATGATGAGGAGAACTGTGCCTTGGATGGAAAGGCGAAGAAAGGGAAAGGGAAGGCGTCCCATTCCAAATCGGATTCTGGTCAGGCGGGCAAGAAGCGAGACTTGTCAAAGGTAAAATGTTTTCATTGTCATGAGCTTGGACGCTATGCTACAAAGTGTCTGCACAAGAAGACTAGCAAGAAGTCCTCAGGAGTAGCGGCAAGTGAAGCACTTGCTTCATAGTTCGAGTTGGATTTCATCCTCATCGCATGCATGGTGTCATTGGTGATGGGTTTTGTGTGGTACTTAGATAGTGGAGCTTCTTTCCATATGACCGGCAACAAAGAATTCTTCAGTAACTTCAAGGAGAAGGATCTCCAAATGCACATCGAGATAGGAGATGACGAGAGGTATAGTGCTACCGGCATAGGTACAATTACTTTCATAGGGAGTCAAGTACTCCTCTCACATTAAAAAATGTCATGTATGTTCCTGGTTTAAAGAAGAATTTGGTTTCTGTTGCTATGTTGGAAGACTGTGGCTATGATGTGATATTCAGTGAAGGAAAGACCTTCCTTCGTCACAAAGCCATGGGACAAGTGAAGAAGATTAGGGTTCGAGTAAAGAACCTCTACAATTTGGATGTAGAAGACTGTGCTGCCTTGAGCACGAAAGCAGAGAAGGTGGAGAGCCGAGACATCTATGAGTTATGGCACAGGAGGTTGGGCCATCTACACCATAGCACTTTGAAGATCATGCAACAGATTTCTACAGGACTTCCAAGGGGTGCACTTGAGCAGTGAGATACATGCAAAGGGTATACATTGGGGAAGTGTACTAAAGCCACCTTTCACGATAAGGAAAATCGAGCAAAGGCAATCCTTGAGAGAGTTCATTTAGACGTGTGTGGACTGTTCTCGACAGCTTCCACAACAAAACACAGATATTATGTGATTTTTGTAGATGATTTTTCACGCAAGTGTTGGATTTTCTTCATGTAGAAAAAAGATCAGACGTTCTCAAAGTTTTGTGAGTTCAAGGCACTTGTCGAGAAAGATACAGGGAAGAAGGTGAAGGCTCTGAAGAACGACAATGGTGGAGAATATGTCTCTAATAAATTCAAGAACTTCTGTGCTTCAGAAGGAATTCGAAGGGAATTGATATCACCTAATAACCCACAACAAATTGGGGTTGCAGAAAGGAAGAACAAAACTATTGTGGAAGCAACATGAGCTATGTTGCATGATCAGTGCCTACTGTTGCATCTGTGGGCGGAAGCATGCAATACAACAATATTTGTGCAAAACATAAGTCCTCATCGAATACTTGGGACGAGTACACGAAAGGAAGCTTTTTCAGGTAAGAGACTAGATATGTCGCATTTTAAAATTTTTGGTTCATCAGTTTATTTCCATGACACCAAAGATGCCAAGAAGAAGCTAGAGCCAACAACTGAGTTGGGGATATTTGTGGGGTACACTGATACACCTCACAACTATTGGGTGTACTTGCTAGCACACAGGATGACAGTGGTAAGGAGAGATGTGAAATTCGATGAAGAGAATGTTGATTTTTGTAGCATTGGAAAGTGTTCTAAGTCTCAAACTTTGTGAGGCTTGGACATCAGTGTTCCAAATAACCCAGAAATCGTTTGTGGAAATTCCACTCGGTTCATGACTTATTAAAATAATTAATTATTTTAATGGAGACCCTAAGTCTAAACTTAGGGAAATGAAGTAATTAAAGGGTATTAATAAGTTAGAGTGTGAATCTTCTAGAAAACAAAGATCAAGTCAAGATTTAATTTTAGCCATTGATTAGACTTCTAATATGGGCCGATGATTCACCAACGAGAAGATTATAAAAGAAGGCTTGAGGGTCATTTGGAAAATAAGTCGGGCATATACTCAGTACTTGAAGGAGATCGATTCTGAAGTAAGAGAATTCGATCTTAGTGGGAGAGTTGCAGGGCGGAGAGTTGTAGAAGCTGAAGGAGGAGGGAGTCAAGAATGATTGAGATCAGGGATAGAGGGACGCAGTGGGTCACAGGAGGCAACACAGGGCTGCAACACAGTCAACCCACGCAGAGCCTACGCAGACTTACGCAGTCCAGTGCAGGGATTGCACAGAGAAACACACAAACAAGCACAAAGAGAAGCAGAGGCTGATCAGGGTGTCAGAGATTTGTCGGGAGGAGCCGAGAATTCTGTCTTAGGTGTTTCAGATTCTATATGCCAATATATTCCTTGTAAAGAAATCATTTGCTGAAGAATTTAATAAAACCCTCATCTGCTGCACCGGTTTTCCCGCATTGGGTTTTTCCCAGGACAATTGTCCAAAAATAACTGTGTACATGTGATTGATTCTTGTGCTTATGTCCTTTACCATTTACTTCTCTGCATATATGTTTGTGAATGTTGCCGTAGTATTTGTTTCGATATTTACCGATATAGTTCTGTAAATAACTTATTGAAATAATAAGTAGGAGAAATAAATCTATCACTGCAACAATAGACTTTTCAGATTGAAAATTTCACATGGTATCAGAGCCAGAGATGAGTAACAGGGACAAAGAATCGACTGATGAACAAAATTCTACCCCTGCAGCAGCAGCGCAGAATGGTTCACGCAGTTCTCCAGGGAAGGAAAGAAGCATGATAGAACAGATGGATCACGATGTTTCCATTCTGGCATCCAAACTTGAAGAAGAATTTGCTTGCGTATCAAGAACTACTTCTTCTAACGTCTGGTATATTGACAGTGCAACTTCTGCTCACATGACGGGAGTGCGGGAATGTTTTTCCGACGACCGAGAGGAGCAAATGAGTTTTAAAATAACCATGGGTAATAAAGCCAAATGTACCCCTATTGGGAGAGGTACCGTAGTATTTCAGGCCGAGGCTGGAAACAAGATCCGAGCCACTATCGTACTGCATGTACCCGGGTTGGGGATGAACTTGCTCTCAGTGCCTCAACTTCAAAATCGAGGTTATGACCTTTACTTTATTGGCAACAGGGTCTATGTCAAACACCCCAGTTGGAAGAAGAAGGCATAGATCGAGGTAAGAAGCAACAAACTTTACAAGTTGCAACTTGAATCCCCAATGGCATTGGTTAGCAACACTAATGAAACGGACCTGAATGAGCTATGGCATAGAAGAATGGGACATTTGCATCATGGGGTGTTAAAAATTCTCTAGAAGAATGTCACCGGAGTTCCAGAACTGAGCACTAAACGGGATGATGTCTGCAAAGGGTGCGTATTGGGAAAATATGCCAAGGCAGCGTATCAGAGAAGCAACAATAGGGCCAAGGGTGTATTGGATTTGATACACTCGGATATCTGTGGACCAATGTTCACTAGAGCTCTTAGTGGTGCCGAGTACTTCGTTACCTTTATTGATGACCATTCCAGGAAAACCAGGATCTACTTTTTGAAGACCAAGGACGAAGTCTTCAGTTGGTTTAAAGAGTTCAAGGCTCTGGTAGAAAATCTAATAGGAAAGCGGATCAAGGTGTTGCGTTCAGACAATGGTGGTGAATACATAGATAAGGAATTCACTGGGTTCTGCGCAAGGGAAGGTATCATAAGAGAGTGGACAACTCCATACAATCCGGAGCAGAATGGTGTGGCAGAAAGGAAGAACAGGACTATTGTCGAAGTGACAAGTGCGACGTTGTATGACCAAGACATGCCCAAATTTCTATGGGCTGAAGCTTGTAATACAACTGTCTATGTTCAGAACAGGACTCCTTACGCTACATTGGGAAAGATCACGTTGGAAAGTGTCTTCACTGGCAGCAAGCCTGAAGTGAGTCACTTTAGGATCTTCGACAGTACATCTTACTGCCATGTGCGTAGTGAGAAGAGGAAGAAGTTGGAAATGACTGCGGAAAAAGGGTATCTAGTAGGATACAATGAGAATGCAAAGGCATATCGCATCTATATTCCTGAGAGCAGGAAAGTCGTAGTGCGGAGGGATGTGAAATTCATGGAGGAGAAGGCCTTCAGAAGATCCCGCGAGTTGCCTTCTGTTATGTAGTCTGAGGAGGATCCATTGGTTCAGCCTCAACAATTAGCGACAGAGAATTTAGTTGCCTCTCCAAGGCATGGGGATCCAAGGGACGTGTCTCCCGAGGATTTGCAAGAGGGAGAGCCGGTAAATCTGCCCATCACCAGTGGAAGAACGAGCAGGGGGCTACGACAAATTCTGATAGATGCATAAGACTTTGTCGAAGTCCCCCGAAATGAGAAGAGACAGCATAAGCAGCCTGAGAGGTATCAAGCCTTGGTTGCTCATGTCGGAGAACCTTCCAGTTTTTGAGAAGCAACTCAGCACTAGGTGTGGGTAGATGCAATGGTGGAAGAGTACAGTTCCATCATGACGAATGATGTCTGAGAAGTGGTCCCCAGACCTCAAGAGAGATTGGTTGTAGGATCAAGGTGGATCTACAAAGTCAAGTATGCTGTAAATGGCAGCATCGAGAAATTTAAAGCCAGGTTTGTGGCTAAGGGGTATGCTCAGAAGGAAGGGATCAACTATGAAGAAACCTTCGCCCCAGTAGCTAGACACACCTCTATTAGATCCATGATATCCCTTGCTACGCAAATGGGATGGGAAATTCACCAGATGGATGTCAAGACGATATACATGAATGGGGTGATAGAGGAAGATGTGTATAGAGAACAACCAGAAGGCTTCGAGATGCATGATTAGAAGACACATGTGTGCAGACTAAAGAAAGCATTGTATGGACTGAAGCAAGCTCTTAGAGCCTGGTATGGTCGAATTGACAACTACTTGCAGAAAATGGGATTCTTCAAGGGTGATGCAAATCCAAATCTCTACTATCTGAGGCTAGGGAGTGAGCCTCTGATACTGGTTTTGTATGTAGATGATCTATTCTTGACAGGATCATCGAGGCTCATCACAGATTGCAAGAAGAATTTGGCTGAGGAATTTGACATGAAGGATCTAGGGCAGATGCACTATTTTCTGGGGTCAGAAGTTTGGCAGCAAAAGGGGGAGATCTTTCTTGGTCAAGGAAGATATACTACAAAGATTCTGAAGAGATTTCAGATGGAGGATTGTAGACCTATGACGACTCCAATGATCACCAACTGGAAGAAAATTGACACGTCCGCAGATGATGAGGTTGATCCTACGTTGTATAAGCAACTCATAGGATCATTGATGTATCTGGTAAACACAAGGCCAAACATCTGTTATGCTGTAAATACCCTCAGTCAGTTCATGGTAGAACCTAAGAGGGCTCATTGGGCAGCAGCCAAGCATGTTCTCAGGTACCTTCAAGGAACAGTCGAGCTTGGATTGAAGTACACCCGTAGCAGTGATGTCAGATTGAGTGGGTTCACCGATGCAGATTGAGCTGGGAGTTCAGTAGATCGAAAGAGTACCAATGGGTGTTGTTTCAGTCTAGGATCAGGTATGACTTCATGGTGTAGCAGGAAATAGAAGTCCTTGGCACTGAGCTCAGCAGAGGCAGAATATATGGCAACTAGCACAACTTCATGTGAGGCCATATTGCTTCGAAAACTGCTTGTGAACCTACTAAAGGAGAAAATGGAAGTGACCAGTATCTTATGCGATAATCAGAGTTGCATCAAGCTCTCTAAAAATCCTGTGTTTCATGATCGGTCGAAGCACATTGACTTTAGGGGCCACTTCATCAGGGACTGTGTACAATGTGGAGCTGTTCAGTTGCAATACACTCCAACAGGAGAACAGGTGGTAGACATTCTCACAAAAGCTCTGGGGAAGACTAAGTTTGTCTACTTCAGAGAGAAGATGGTGATGATCAAGAATCCATTCCAGTAGTAGGAGTGGATAGGATTAGTATTCAGAGGGAGCTATAGTACAGATGGAACAGTGACAGTGGCAGTGTCAAAGGTAGCAATACAGAAGGCAGCAACACAACAGATGTGGGGCAACGTCCAGAGATCAGTAGCGCAGAGGGTGCTTCAAAAGGAGAGCAGCATGCAACAGGCATATTGCTAGAACACCTTCCTCGCTAAGAGGGAGTGTTGATTTTTGTAGCATCGGAAAGTGTTCTAAGTCTCAAATTTTGTAAGGAGGCTTGGACATCAGTATTCCAAAGAATCCAGAAACCGTTTGTAGAAATTCCACTCGGTTCATGACTTATTAAAATAATTAATTATTTTAATGGAGACCCTAAGTCTAAACTTAGGGAAAAGAAATAATTAAAGGGTATTAATAAGTCAGAGTGTGAATCTTCTAGAAAACAAAGTTCAAGTCAAGATTTAATCTTAGCTATTGATTAGACTTCTAATCTTGGCCGTTGATTCACCAACGAGAATATTATAAAAGAAGGCTTGAGGGTCATTTGGAAAATAAGCTGAGCATACACTCAGTACCTGAAGGAGATCGATTCTGAAGTAAGAGAATTCGATCTCAGTGGGAGAGTTGTAGAAGCTGAAGGAGGAGGGAGTCAACGATGATTGAGATCAAGGATAGAGGGACGCATTGGGTCACAGGAGGTAGCACAGGGCTGCAGCACAGTGAACCCACACAGAGCCTATGCATACTTAAGCAGTGCAGTGCAGGGACTGCGCAGAGAAACACACAGACAAGCACAAAGAGAAGCAGAGGCTGATCAGGGTGTCAGAGATTTGTCGGGAGGAGCCGAGAATTCTATCTCAGGTGTTTTAGATTCTATATGCCAGTATATTCCTTGTAAAGAAATCATTTGCTGAAGAATTTAATAAAACCCTCATTTGCTGCACCGGTTTTCCCGCATTGGGTTTTTCCGAGTACAATTGTCCAAAAATAACTATGTACATGTGATTGATTCTTGTGCTTATGTCCTTTACTGTTTACTTCTCTGCATATATGTTTGTGAATGTTGTAGTAGTATTTGTTTCGATATTTACTGATATATTTCTGTAAATAACTTATTGAAATAATAAGTAGGAGAAATAAATCTATCGCTGCAACAATAGACATTTCAGATTGAAAAATTCACAGAGAAGGCCATGCGAATTTCCCTTGAGAGGGAGCTTCAGTTGCATGTAGTTGAGGAGCTCTTAGCTCCAAAAGAAGAACCTCAAGATGTGGAGCAGCCACAAGCAGAGGTGCAGAGAGTGGAAGCACCTACTCATGCAGAGACATCCCGAGACGGAAGGAAGCACATCAGAGATGCTGTCAGGTTGGTGCTTGATGCTAGAGAGAATGTGAGAGCACCCACATCACAACGCAGACAAAGAAGGTCCCTAGAGCGGTACACTGGCTACATGGCTCTTATGAGCGAAGGTGTAGAGATAGAGCCATCCTCTTTTGAGGAACCAATGGAACAACCATTCTTTTTGAGTTGATTCCATTTTTGAGGAATATGACTCCATTATTAGAAACAGTATGTGGGAATTTGTCCCAAGACCAAAGGGGAAGTCGGTTGTAGGATCCAGGTGGATCTACAAGGTGAAGCAGGCAGCAGATGAGAGTGTGGAGAAGCACAAGGCCAGGTTTGTGGCCAAAGGGTTCTCTCAGGTGGAGGGGATTGATTATAATGAGACCTTTGCACCAGTCGCAAGGTACTCATCAATTAGATCCATCCTTGCACTCTCAGCGCAGATGGGATGGCAGATACATCAAATGGATGTAAAGACAACCTTCCTCAATGGGGTGATTGAGGAAGAGGTGTACATTGAGCAGACAAAAGGTTTTGAGACTTTCGACAGGGAGTCGCATGTGTGCAGACTCAAGAGAGCACTGTATGGGCTGAAGCAAGCACCTCGTGCTTAGTACACCAGGATCGACGACTATTTAACCGTGTTGGGCTTCACCAAGAGTGAAGCGGATGCGAACCTTTACCATATTGTGGGAGAAGGTAAGCTTTTGATCATTGTACTTTATGTCGATGATTTGATACTGACAAGTGATGAGCAGCTTATCAAGTCTTGCAAAGAGGATCTTGCAAGAGAATTTGAGATGAAGGACATGGGGCTCTTGCACTATTTCCCAGGATTGAAAATTTGGCAAAGAGATGGGGAGCTATTTGTATCTCAGGGCAAGTATGCCAACAAGATTCTCAGGAAGTTCCACATGGAGGGCAACAAACCCATGGGGACTCCTCTAGCAGGAAACTGGAGGAAGGAGGATGCTACTTCAGGCAAAGTAGTAGATGCTACTGCCTACAGGAAGCTTTTGGGTTCACTCATGTATTTGGTGAACACACGACCAAACATATGCTATGCGGTTAACTAGCTGAGTCAAGCTATGGTTAAGCCTACCAAGCTCTTTTGGAAGGCAGGCAAGCATGTGTTGAGATACCTCAGAGGCACTATAGAGTTTGGGCTATGGTACAAATGGACAAAGGGACTGAATGTTCAAGGCTTCATAGATGCAGATTGGCCAGGGAGTCCATCCGACAGGAAGAGCACATCAAGGGGCACCTTCAACATAGGATCAGCAACAACTCCTGGTACAATATGAAACAAAGATCAGTTGCACTCAGTTCAACAGAGTCAAAGTACATGGCGGCTAGCCAGGCAACATGTGAGGCCATCTGGATGAGGAAGATACTCGTTGGTTTGTTTGATCGACAGATGGATCCGACAATGATTTATTGTGATAACCAGAGTTGCATCAAACTCAGTTAATCCAGTTTTTCATGACAGGTCCAAGCATATTGATTTCTGGTATCACCATCTTAGAGATTGTGTGCAGGGGCGGATTATGTCATTAGAGTACATTCCCATAGAGGAGTAGGATGCAGACATCTTGATGAAGGCACTGTCAAGAAGCAAATTCGAGTTCCACAAAAGCATGATCGGGGTAGTAGACAATCCCTTTCTTGTTGAGAGGGAGTGTTGAAATTGGCAACAAGAAAGACTTCTAATTTAATTTTCCCTTAATTAAATTAGAAGTAAATTGTAATTCCACATCACATGACAACTTGTACAAGTTAACTGAGTTAGGAAGACTTCGTTAGCTCAGTGAATTCGAGTTGGGGGTCAAACTAGATGCATGTAGAGTTCTCCCTAAGTTTTAGGGGGTCCAATTGCAGTTTATTTTGAGTTGTAATTAATTAACTCAATTATTTGAGTTAAATCAATTTAACTAATTCTAACTGAGAGATGAGCTAGTGATAGGTCCAGTGAATTAAATATGATTTAATTCACATGCAGTGATCAGTCAGATAACTCATAATTCGCTATAAATAGTTGTTGCATGTTAGTTCTAAGGAATGCCCAGTTGAGATTGGAGTTAAAGAGAAGAGAGCTATCAATTGTATAACTAGAAAATTGTACAAGTCATGTATGAGGTCAGTAGGACACCTTAGATGAATTGCACAATCAATTCTTGGGAGTTTCTTAATTAATAGGGCCACAATTCCTCCAAGAATGCGTAAGCAAAGCTAAGCAACCCAAAGCAGGAATGTGGTTAAGTATCAGACCATTCTTGTTGGGATCAGAGTGAGACAGTTAATAGAGTGCAGAGGTTTCTTAGGAAGGGAAATAACATGTATTGTTTCATATTCTTGACTTAATGCAATACACAGATAGCGGGGTTTTTAGCTGAGGTTTCCCCTAGATACATCTTTGTGTTGTGCAATTGAAATTCTTTCTCTTTCTTGTTCATGGGATTGTGCGATCGTATTTGGTTTCCGTAAATTTGTAGAATAAACAATATTTTGTTTTAGCATATTACAAGATCAGTTGAATCTGTTTAGATATTTCTACAGGTGTTGATCAGTGCCCCCCAAGCAAGACACCATCCCCACTCCCTCATTGGTGGTTTTGTTTTTGGGTTCTCTATAGTACTGGCACACATTTGCATCACCACTTTGCTTCTCTATTCCATGGTATTAGACTATAGTTCTTATCTACTATAGTTTAGATATGCTTTCATCATGGTTTTATAGGGGCAGCCTTTGTGCTGCCACCTTGTATCCCACACATTTGGACTTAGTAGTCCCATCGACCTATTTGTGGTTAGTAGTTGGACAGTAATAAAATTACCTTGTCTTCCTATTCAAGCCAAATAGGGTTGAACTTGAATGGAAATGGAGGTTGGTTGTCTCCCTGATCTAGCTACATGAAGATAGGCAAGTGATCCGAATTCCCCCTTGCTGCCAAACAAGATTAATATCTACCACTGCTAGATAGAAGACCGCCAAAACTCAGAAAACAATCCAGTTGTTTCGCAATGGCCTTCCTACCTGGACTATTGTTCCTCCAGGTGGGGTTTAAGTCAATAGGCTTCACATCAACCAACCTCATATTTCAAATTTTCACCTATGTAATCAGCCAAAGGGTTCTGTCACTGAATTTTTTGCCGCAGATGATGTTTTCTTTGGAGAAGGCCTCATGACTTAACAACTTTTCCCAACATTCCTTCTTATGTGAGCTCAAGCCATAAATTTTGACAAGATAAAAACCTTCTCCAATTCTCTAGGAAGAAAACTGGTGACGAGCAGAGTTAATTCCCTAGAACCATTCAAAATAAAATATGTACTCCAACCCATAGCCAGACCTTTAGATCTACCAGAGTTCAGAAGTATTTGTGGCTCCACGATGCCACCCTGGTAGCATTTTGTATAGAGCAGCTTTAACGACTTTAGTCCTCTACATTGTCTCGAGTAAAAAGAACTAATCTCAGCGTATGTTTTTGTATCAATCTCCTTAGGGATCTGTTCATGCTGGAGGATTCTACCTCCTCATATTCATAGAGGATTAAATAATTTTTTACTCTTTTTTGGAACATTCTCAACAATTCAAAAATAATATGGAAACTTGATCCAGTTTTAGTGTCATTAAATGCCATCTGCATATCTGCTCTCGTTTTGTCGATACTTCTAGTTTTCTCAGACACTAGTGCATTGACTGTTTGCGTAGTTGGTCTTATAAAGGACTGAGTGTTTGTGTTATATTATGCACTGTTGTTTCTTGATACCAAGCTCACAACTAAACATCTGTTCGATATTGTGTTGCTTACGTAAAACAATTCTTTAGTTGACCTTTATTAGATACGAGTTAGTGGGAAAACTAAAATAGTTCCTATTCAGCATCATATGTACCTTAATTTAAATTTTTTCCTTTACCTAAAAGTGAACAGCTTTACAAATGCACGGACGAGGTTGCGGCAGGTTGTTTTGGTGATATTTACAGCTATAACTGGTCTAGCAGCATATAATTTGTTTTTCTGTGGTTCATGTACCCCAGAGATCGGTGACCGCTACGTCCGCTGAATACTTGTACCAGACAGATCCACCCAAAGGGATCACTTCTTATTGGCTCAACCACGGAGCCTGACCTCTCAATAGCAAAGGTGCTTTAACAACAGGGACTAGACCAATTGAGCTAACCCTCGAGGCTTTATAGCAACATATAATTACAAAATAAAAAGAAAAGATTCCTCTACAAATAAAACAGAGTAGTCATGCATGAACTTTCTTCCAGGCTTGTGGAGGCCTTTGACAATCATGGATGCAATTCTTCTGTTGACAATAGGTAACTCAGGTTGGCATTTTGAAAGTGATCTATGAGAATTGTTTTAACAAGAATTATCCTTACAGTCTGAAGAAGTTTCAGATATTGTTTCTACGACTTGTACTAAGAATTGCATCTATTCCTGGTACTTATATGATGTAATGATGTTATGTGTTCAGTTAGCTGGAAAGCTAATGGATGGTGAAGATTATGGTGATTGGAAATTACTTATAGTTCTTGGGTAATCATGGCCTGAAATTCGGTAAGCTTCAAAATATAACCTTTTATAACCTTCTAAGATAAAACTGTCTCTTCATCCTGGACCTGTTTATATTGCTTTTGTTTATGAGGGAGCTTTATGCACCAAATTAAAACGGAAGCCAAAAAGTAATGCTTTTACCATATTCTGTTTTGGAAAAAAAAATGACTGATCTTTTTCACGCAAAATTATATTAGTAGAGTAACTTTTGTTATTAGCTGACCAATGAGAACATTATCAACTGACGATTTTTTGATTTTGCAAAATCAGACAAAGTCACCCCTGGCAGGTCTATGAATCGAAGCAGAAAAAATAAGGCGTTTGGGATCTCTATTATATCCATGGAAGATGAGGCAAAATCGTTAGCATTATGCCAACAAAAATTTGTGCTGATTCAGGTAGCAAGGGTCTTTAATATGCTTTGTCCCAATTTGGCTATGATGAAGTACTTAAATAGAACGATGTCAGAAAAAGCAATTTTAGTTAATTACAGTTTAAATTTTCAGTCTAGAGGAATGATTGTTGGCTAAATGTTGCTTCAGACTCAATATCAAGTAGTTTAGGTGAAGAAAGCACTCGTATAGAGAAAACAAGTGACAGAACTTGTGTGTTGTGGAAATCGTGGGTGACAGAATATTGCATTTGTTTTGCTTGAAGAGCCCATCATCAATGAAGCAAATAGATTATATACACTTTTATCTGATTCCTCTTACTGCCTTCGTTATTCGTATTCACTATTTATTCATCATCGTGGCATTTTCCTCTGTACTTCTCAAGATATGTTGCATATATTGATTTATTAAGTGAACATTCATTTTCTGACTAAATTGAGCACATATATTTGTTGATTGAAACAGAAATTCTTTTATCAAGTGTATAAACCACGGAAGCTAAAAAGTAATCCACCAACCTAAATAAATAACTCCTGGGGTCCACTGGCCTTCTGTTATATATATATATATCAAAACATTCAAGATAAACTGATTGGCATCCAATTATTTGGCTAACATCACAGTTTGTATAAGAATTGTTTTTTACTTTAAATCAGCAAGCTAATAGATGTACATTGTTAGTCCAGTTATAATGGGTTCATTCTTGAGAAAAATATTTATCTAATATTTAGAATTGGAAAATAATTATAGTGAACTGTCTGTTTTGAAAATAATTATTTTTAATATGTGCAGATTGATGTAGTCCATGCGTAACCACGTAATGACCAGTATATATAAAAGAATATACCTCACTATGCGAGCATGATGTAATTTCCCAATATATTCCTCATTACACTAGTATTAGTGCTGATCACGTTAAATGCAGATACTAATTGTCTATTTCAATGCAAGAAAACTAGTTATTCCATACATGGTAAAGAAAGGTCAGTTGAAGGAATGGATGACTTATGTGGATTCAAGAAAGCAGAAATGATTTATGTCTCTCAAGCATTTGTGGGTGGAGAAGATAAAATTAAGGAATAAATGATTTCTACTTATCAAAGGGAACAAAAACTGGTTTATGACTCAATTGTTTGTGAATGGACATGATCAACAATGAATTATTATTCAATTGGCTTATTAAATTTTAATTCAGGTCAACAATCATTGTTAGATTAAATTAAATATGAACCTGCATAACAAAAACTATGTAGCACTGATGTAGGAGCATCGCAATCGTCTTTGATGATAACCCTTAGAAGAATGATTGGACAATGAGATGGTAGAGAATTTGGCAATTTGAACACTGAGTTGATAACAGGGCAACAATGGAAGATATGGTGGTGATATGTCAACAATTGATAAGGACACATGGATGATCAGTGATGATGATGATTACATGTAGCAAGTTCTGGGTGACATGGCAATTGGTGATGACATGGAGGACAATGTAGTGCTTATGATGATGATTACATGTAGCAAGTTCTGGGTGACATGGCAATTGGTGATGACATGCAGGACAATGTAGTGCTTGCTTGTTGACCCATGGCAAGACTGAGTGATGAGGAGGTGATGCCGTGGAAGTGAT
Organism: Pinus albicaulis; assembly: GCA_034641835.2. Lineage (NCBI taxonomy): Eukaryota > Viridiplantae > Streptophyta > Pinopsida > Pinales > Pinaceae > Pinus > Pinus albicaulis. The sequence goes on along the minus strand of CM076570.1, from coordinate 320,761,439 downwards.
TTGAAGTGAATTCTTCTATTAAAGGCAAGAATAAGTCTTTTGGTGGAGGTAGAAGTACTCCATACCCCTTCCCTTTACCTTTTATTATCACATAGTGGGAGGAGTAAGATGGCAAAGATTAAAAAGGGAAGAGGAGTAACAAGGTAGATGAGACCTCTACTTTCCCTTGTGGAATTATAAGCCCTTTAAGGTAGAACCTTAGGGTAGAGCAAGGATCCTTGATGTAATATGGGAGATACTCCCACTTGCTATTAATTTCCTTCCTTTGAGGAACAAGAAAAATAATAATGGAATGGAGTGCTCGATTGTGTATGAAGAGTGGACTTACAAGCACGTGGAAAGAGCCCTGTAGGGTCCTCAACAAAGGAAATGGTATGGTGTGTCATCCCAAAGTTGACATGGGATAGTAGCAAGATACCACTTGGAAACAAAAGAAAAGAAAGTACCAACACTAAGAGATTGGAAATTGAAGAGTGGAGTAGTTATAGGTTGATGGGAGAAGTTTAACCATGAGCTTAAATAAATGAAGAGAAGTAATGAATAATTGAAGAGGAACTGCCATTATACACAGTTACAATGGGAGAAGATAAATGCAATAGAGGAAGAAATGGAGAGTGCTCCAGATAGAATAATAATGAGAAAAGGTTGCCATGGTCTTCAACTTGTCAACCTATTGTAGTTTGTAATTTATGGTGGAGGTGGAGTGCCCAATTGGAAAGATATTCTACAAAATTGAACAAAAGAAATGTAGATTGATCTATTGGGCAATGGTTTTTCCCTTTAAGGCTTTTCTAAAATTTTTGTAAATCAAACCATTTAGAATTTCTCTCTGAACTAGAGGTTTCTTAGATCTTAGCCCTATGATTTTTTAGTCTAGTCGTCATAATATATAAATAAAACATTTGCAATAATGGACAATATTTCACCCCTTGTACTATATGTAAGCTCATAATCAATCTCAATATCATCCTCCATTACAATATCATACCTCTCCTCCTCAAGACAACTAGAAGGCACATGGATGGAAAAAACCAATGCAATGTGACTAACATATCTCCTAGGAAATATACCTCCCCCCACTAAAGATTTGGGTGCTTGTGCATACTCTTGAGCCTCCTAAAACATAGAAGACTCATCTAGCCACTCAATGGAATGTACAAGTGTCACTGATCAACGGGGAACCTGAAAAGGACACCCTCTCTCACCCTCCAGCAAAATTCCTAAAACTAGCTAGATTCATTGATACTGCGTTGTTGACCCTCAAATGCAACTCTCCTCTACAAATTTTCCATACTAGAAACTGAAAGAAGATTATTCTTCCAACTAAGAATAAATAGAAAATTATCCAACTCAAGAACATCACTTGAAGGCATCTAAAAGGAAATGGATCCAACTCTTTTCATAAGATAAGTAGCATCATCGCCAAGCTTCACACTCATTTATCCCTCTTTCTTATGAAACCTATTGAATAATAACCTATCATATGTCATATGTCTAGAAGCTCCATTTTCCACATATGATCCAACACTAGACATGATGTTAGTAGGAAAAGAAAAGGGCATGGAAAAGGAAAATTTCAAACTAATAGGGATCCTCCTCTGCACCTAATATAGTCCCAAGTACAATATGTTTGTACCCTTTCCTTTCTTTTTCAATGAATACTATCTGACATAATGTCTTATCTTGTGTCATCTAAAATACATCATCCTCCTTTCTAGTATATGGCCCTTCCTTTCTTGGATATGGCCCTTCCTTCTTGTAGCATTTCTTGCTACCCTTTTTTGTCTTTTCAACGAGACCAATAACATCTACTTTTCTTTGTTTCTTTGAACAAGTCTACAATCTAATTTCTCCTTACACGAGATCAACCCAAAGCTTTGGAAACTTTGGCAAGGCCTCTTGAGCATAGACACCCTGAAAAAATGCATCTAGGAAGCAACAAATCCATTCAAGGCAATGAAAACCAAGTCTTTTGAACTTCAACCTTTGCTCCAATTAGGAAAAAAAAAAAATCTAAATTTCTAGCATCTATAGTATTGAAGATAATTACAATCCTGGGACTTATACATAATGAAATAAAATTAAAAGTGAATAAAAGAAAATAAAGAGGTAATTAAAATTATAAAAAAATATCTTCTAACATGTAAAAGAATTAAAGCAATATAAAAGTTGTAAGCATAAGAAGAAGTTGGAGAGATATGGTTGTATCATTAACATTGATGTTATATTCCTTATGAAATCTATATAGTTCTTTGATCTTTTGTTTTAAGTTTTTATATTGACTTGTTATATAAAGATGTTTGGAAGGATCATTTTTTTTAGAAGTTTAAAATGTATAAATGGAATTATAGGTGATATAAAATAAAAAATAATAAAAAAAATTATTTAAAATATAAAGAGGCCTTCTTACATGTAAAAGAATTAAAGTAATATAAAAACTTTAAGCATGGTAAGAAGTTAGGGAGATAAAGAAGTATCATTGATGCTAGTGTTGTATCCCTTATGAAATTTATGTTCTAATGTTGTAGAGATCTTGATTTGTTTGATTTTGCATTTATTGTTCGATTATGGTTGCATTTTTTTTTCTTTGCATTAATAAATGTGGTTGATTTATTTTATTTTATGGACTATTTTCTCGAAGGGGACCTTGATTTTAGGTAAATAAGGTGTAACAAGTAAGTAATATGGATAGAAAAAAAAATATGGGGTGAAATTGTGTCTAATGAGAAAAGATAATATGGATAGGGATAAAATTGATTATGGTCAACCTTGCTGTGAGGATGTCGTCTCTTAGAGAGGGGAAGGAAAATAATACAATGAACTAATCAACTCAAAACTAATAGTGCAACTTTGACATATATTTATTCTAGTTTGCATTAATATTGATTTTCTTTGTTAACTAGTATGAACAAGCACTGAGGTTTATTTTTTATGTTCACTATGGATTAACTAATATGAGTAATTTTTTAAAGATAATTAATGCAACAAATTGATTACACATTTATAGATCTCTACTTTAAGTTGCTTCATTTTATCATATGCATGAAGTATTTTTGCTAGGGAAAACAATATCCTTGAGGATATCTTATCATATCATTTAGATTGTAAGATCATAGACCCCTAGTCTCTTAAAAAATTTGTACAATAGTTCGAGAGAGATGTATATTTTGGAATCTGGTTAGTGGTAGTTATAAAAAGAAAATAGTTTTGTTTTGAGTTATAAGATATTAAGTAAAACTTACTTAGACCACTTGTCATTCAGGTGAAATTTCCTGATGCCACAAGTGTCAAGGACCTCCTCACAACTATTGTAGGTGTAATACACATCACCTAATATCGGCTTGAGTCAACACACGAAAGTTCAAAAATGCTTGAAGGAGTGAATTAGAATTAGTGACACATGACGAAAGAACATTTGACACTTATCTCCTTGGACCATTGTAGGTTGTGTCTTCTCTTGTTCTTCTCTGCTCTTATTTATTTTCATACTAGTGGTAGGAAATGAATTAGTTTAGGCACACGCATATGCATGGTCAATTTATAATATGCATGAATGGTTATTAAGACATGTGATTGATTGTAATATGCATCGCTGATGCCTAAAACCTATACCACGAGACTTAATATGTGAACTAGAAAATTTGAAAACTCATAGCATGGAAATAATGATTTCAAAACATATGATAAGAAGTGAAATATAGAAGAAATTTTAGCACACATGTTTCTTATGCCCATATGACATTCATCTTCACATACGTATGTTAGACCTAGAATGAGGATATGATAAACACATATTCACAATATAACCTTGAAACATGCATAAATTATATTTATTCTAAGTGGGATGATGGAACCATTTAATACATTCCTTATAGCATGTAAATGCTCATAAAATCCCTTAGGGTTAGCTCAATTTGTCGAGTTCTCGTTGCTAAGCACCTTGCCAATTGGAGGTCACGGGGTCAATTATCCTCGACACCCTCGCAGTTAGGTTATTCTAGTTTGGCTGACGTGATGTGATCCCTTTGGGTCGATCTGCGTAGATTTTCCTTGGTAAAAAAAAATGTCAATGCTCGTAATCAAAGTAAGAAGATAACATAATTATGTTGAGATGGATTGATGAGTGTGGCATAAAAATCAAAATGTGTCTTACATGTTTCACTTGTACCTAATGTAATAGACTTAAAAACTAAAATATGGACATCAAGAACAAACCATTATGTATGAATTATTATACCATGACTTAATACCCTAAACTAGCTTGTATAACTTGAGAAAACAAATAAGACACCTGCAATTCATGCAAGATGTAAGGAAAATATATATGATTGATTTAAGAGCATAGTGGTACAATTTATCAATGATACACATCAAATGAAGTCAAAACTAGAGGTAATGTGTATGTACCTTAAAGATAGTATCCTATTATAGTTATAAGGATAGTTAACATATTATTAGAATCAAAATATGGAAAGATGGCTATTGCAAGATGAGGATTTTAACAAGGGAAGGAAGGTTCCTAAAAAATAGATTTTCAATTATTAGTAGGTGTATGCCTAATTTATAAAGCAATGCAACATATATTCTAATGATGATAACTTATTGTAGTCCGTGTAACCATAACCAACTTGGAAGGATGAAATGAACGCAAAAAAAGGTAATTGATAAATACTTCACAAAAAATGAGTTGAGTGGATGTTCTAAAAATAAATGATATGATTTCACTTTGTAATACAATTAATATAAGGAATGAATGAGTAGTATATTATCTTGGAACATGATGGATGATTTTGGAGTTGTCATGAGGGAATAATCATGATGAAGTAAAAAATGCTAACTTAGCACTGTTGTGGTATCCCTTGATCAAATAACCCTTTGTCAAAATTTTGTTGAACCAAAAGGTGTACCAATATAGGAAACATGATAAGCATCTCTATAAGGTCTAAATAAGGACAATGCCTAATATCCAGAAACAAATGTTTCCAATTACTTAATTTGAATTAAATGATTGGGACAATAATGTAGGTAATTTTAAGAAATTTTAGAAGGTAAAATAGCATCATATTAAATAGGTAATAAACCCATGAGTTCCTATAAGATGGTAACTGAAGAATACAAGACGGAAATCACCAAAATTGTATAGCTAGAAAGAGGAAAGCATCTTTCACATAAAAGTGACATCCTCTTAGCTAGTCAAATATTACTAATAGTTGTGTAGTATGTCCAATTTTAATAATAGTAATACAAAGTTGCTAGGATTAAAACAATGAATTAAAATCTCATATGACTCCCTTGGTGTGTATACCTAATGGATAGCATTGAAGTGCTAGGTAATTTATGAACTTACAATAAGCTCTAGGGTAAAATTATAAAACAATGACAAGGGTTTTCCTCTCTCAAGTGGCTAATTGTCTTTCTTAATGATCGTGGTGAGTGCATTGAACAACATGAATGATGATTAAGGGTTATTGGTAAGTATCATAATGATTACTCATAATTTTAAGTTGTCAAGATCTTATGTAATGATAATAAAGTGTTGCCTCTCTCAAGTGGTTAGTTCTCTTAATGGTATTAATGAGTGCATTTATAAATATGAATGATGATTCAGAGTTATTGGTAAGGGTCATATATAATTTTAAGGTGTCAAGAGATTATATAATGATAACAAAGGGTTGTCTCTCAAGTAGTCAGTTCTCTTCCTTAATGATATTGATGAGTGCATTGAACAATGTGAACGAAAATTAAGCATAATTAGTAAGGGTCGTAATAATTACTCATATATTATTAAGGTGTTAAGAGGAATTGGATATGGTGAGGGTTGAAAATTTGTAAATTGAGAAAAAAGTTTAAATGTTTAAATGTCTAAGTATAACAATTTAGCAAATTAAAGAAACCTTTATATGGATTAAAACATGCACCAACAAGTTGTTATGAAATCAAATCACAAATATAAGAAAATATAGATCAATGACTTCAAAATTAGCTTCTTTGAGGGGGAAACCTCCTTTAAATTACATAAATGAAAAATTCTTGGATGATTCAAATGATAATACCTCCTTGGTATATATAGGAGTTTAAGGGGTCATAATATAATTAGAGCCTACATAAAAATAATAATGTAAGGGCACAACAATAACAATAGTGGGCTTCTATGGGGCACAACAATAACAACATGGGGGATACATGGGCAAACCAATAACAATAGGGGGCTACACTAACAATAACAATAAGGGGAATAAACTAGTATTATAGGAGCCTAACATGCCCCTCTCCTTCAAAAAAGTGTTGTCCTCAACACTTGTGTAGTTTCAGATGCTTCTGTATAAAATTCTCATCCTCCCATGTGGAATCTTCAACGGATAAGTTCTTCCACTTAATGAGATACTCTGAAATTAATTGAATTTGTAGTTTTCAGGTTCTTTTTTTCATGACTTCTTCAGGCTCAAATAGGATTTCCCCTTCTTCGTAAAGTTTTTGAAACAGTGTTTGAACTGGGACCTTATCACCGATAACCTTATTTAAGCATGAAACATGGAAAATTGGGTGTACTCTAGAAGATGCAAGCAACTCCAATTTGTATTCCATAGTACCAATATTTTGCAAAACCTTGTAGGGACCATACTACTTGGGTGATAATTTATTATACTTCTTAGCTTGCTTTGAGGGACAGTGGTTTGTATGTTTGTAGCCTTAAAAACACTCAGTTGCCTACGTCAAAACTTCTTTTACTGCGATGTTGATCTGCCTGTTCTTTCATTCGATTTCCAGGGTGAGGTTATCCTTTAAGAGTTTGAGAACTTTTTGTTGATGCTCAATGTTATCTTCCACTACTTGAACCTTATCATTTTCTCTTAAATATGATGTGATGGATGGTGGATGAAATCCATAAAGTGCCATAAATGGGGTCATTTTTTTTGCAGTATGGAAGGAAGTGTTATACCACCATTCAACTAGAGGTAACCACTTGACCCATTGTGTTTGTTTATCAGATACAAAGCAACGAAGATATCCTTCCAAACATTTTTTCACTATCTCAGTTTTCCCGTCAGATTGAGGATGATAAGATGAGTTGCAAGCTAATTTAGTACCAAGACAAGAAAATAATTTCGTCCAAAAATTTCCAGTAAAAATGGGATCTCTGTCACTTACAATAATCTTTGGGTTTCCATGTAGCTTTTGAATTGTTTCCATAAATGCAATAGCCATTGTACCGGCTTTAAAAGGATGAGATAATGCACAAAAGTGGGCATACTTGGTAAGTCTATCAACTACCACCATGATGACACTCTTTCCTTCAGACTTGGGTAAACCTGTGATAAAATCCATTGATACCTCCTCCCAATGCTGACTTGAAATGAATAAAGGTTGTAACTGACCCAGGCTCTTAATTGTCTCAACTTTATTTTGTTGGCAAACCAAACATTTTGCCACAAACTTCTGAATATCATATTTAAGGCCATCCCAAAAAAATTCCTTCTTGATCACGTGGTAAGTTTTTAAAAATCCTAAGTGCCCTTCTAAGGGGGAGGTGTGCAATTCCAAAAGAATTTTTTTCTTGATTTTGGAATTATTACAAATATATAAGCAATCTTTGTACCATAATGAATCACTTTTCCAGCTAAATGTCTCAGATGCACTGGGATCTTGCTGCAACTTTTGAATAAGTGTCCACACCTCTTCGCCATTCTTCCATTCATCCCTTGCTTCGGCTATCCAATCAGGTTGCATAATATTAATGGCACAAAGAAATGCTTCCACATCCTCATCCTTTCTCGAGAGTGCATATACAACAAAAATTTTCTTCCCAATTTTGTAGATGATTTCAAAGTCATAACCCAACATCTTTGTGACCCATTTTTGTTTCTCTTTTGAAGACACTATTTTTTCCAAAAAGTATTTAAGGCTATCATGATTTGTTTTTACCTTGAATTTTCTTCCCATTAAGTAAGGTCAACATTGCTTTAGTGCATGTAGTATTACCAAAATTTATTTCTCATAAATATGTTTGTGTAAATACCTTCATTTGATTGGAAGACTTTCAAAATAAATTGATCTTCCTTCTTGCATTAAGACAGCACCAATTCCATTTCCTGAGGCATCACATTCCACAATAAAGGTTTTGTGAAGTCTGGCATTGCTAAGAGCAGTACTTGGCACATTTCCTCTTTAAGATGTTTGAAGGCCTTAGTTTCTTCTGGAGTCCAAGAAAAAGCATCTTTCTTCAGTGATTTTGTTAGAGGTGTTGTTATTCTCCCATAATTCTTAACAAGCTTGTGATAATACCCTGTCAACACAAGAAATCCTTGAAGATGTTTTATGGTTGTGGGTATTTTTCATTCCTTAATGGCTTTAATTTTTCCAAGGTCTACCTTAAAACTCTCATGAGATACAATATGGCCCAAATATTCCACCTCCTGTACTCCAAAGAAACATTTGGAGTTTTTTTTCATATAATTGTTTCTCCTCCAATAATTTGAGCACCCTGTCAACACGTTGAACATGATCCTTCCAAGAATTGTTGTACATTACTATATCATTAAAAAATACTAACACAAAATTTATAAGAGAGGGTTTTAAAATGGAATTCATCAAATAGAAGAAAAGATACCAAATGTTATGCAACCAGCTCACAAATAGAATAAATGATAGATCAACGACTTAAAAATTAACCTCTTCAAGCGGGAAATCTATTTTATATTACATAAATAAACGATTCTTGGATGATTCAAATGATAATACTTCCTTGGTATATATAGGAGTCTAAGAGGTTATAATATAATCAGAGCCTAAATAAAATTAATAATGTAAGGGCACAAAAATAACAATATTAGGCTTCTATGGGGCACAACAGTAAGAACATGGGGGATACATGGGCACAATAATAACAATAGCTAGCTACACTAACAATAACAATAAGGGGCATACACTAATAATTATAGGGACCTAACACAAGCCTTCTAGATCTTTGCTCTTGCCTCTACTCCCTAATCCAACCGCCTTTTTTCCCTATCCCCATTCCCAGTTGGATTCCATGACCCCTCTCGAGTCCTCTCCAGGGGGGAGGGGGGTGTCCCCCTCACCCTTCACCCGATCATCTTGTTGCAGTCGTCCTATCCCTCATCTCCTCGCTTGGCCCTCCCCACAATCGTCCCTCTATTTCCAAATTCGTAAAACATTTGGATTCCATCCCTGAGATTGATTCTCTCCCCTCAATTCCTTGCAAATAATCTCTCTCCCTTGCCGAGTGAGGCTTGGTTGGGAAATTTATCGAATACTGGCCCTCTCCAAAAGCAATGCATAGATGGATAGAGAAAAATTGGTCCCTAAAAATCAAAGGGAAAATATCAACCCACTTCTACGGAAGAGGATATATTACACCTATTTGGAATCCAAGAAAGACACAGATTTAATCTTCTAGAATGGGCCATACTTCATGCATTCAAGAGGTCTTTATTTAAATAGACGGACTCGATATTTTAATCCAAAACTTGAAATTCCTACCGTAGTGTCGGTCTAGATTCATCTCCCCCACCTTCCTCTTCATTACTGGGGAGATGACTCAGTAAGAACCATAGGGAATGCAATAAGAAAATGCATAGATCAAAGAGATCCAAAGGAGAGCATGCATGCATGTGCAAGGATATGCGTGAAAGTTGATTTAGCTAGAGGAATTTCTAAAGCAATGAAGCTCAAGGTCGATAATCAGTTGCACATACAACAACTAGATTATGAACAATTTCCCTTTAAATGCAAAATATGTCATGAATACAACCATTTTTCCAACCTTTAAATGTAAGGTATCTCATGATTACAAAAATTTTTCCAATATATGTTGAAAGAAATCTGTAATTGAACCTCAAGAGCCTTGAGAGGAAATATGGGAAATAGTCAGGCGCAAAAACAACAATCTTAGTAAAAACCCAAAACAATATGAGCCTCCTTTACCTAGAATCACTTCATCAGCCCCTCATTCAACTTCATCTCTTCCATCTACCATCATAGACAACCCCTCGGCTCATTCAGGAGCCTCCATACCCAGCTCCTCCAATACCTTTGATAATCTGGCTAATCTTCCTTCAGATCCAGGAGACCTTCAAGCCACATATGATCATGCAGAGGAGGAGGCCCGAGAAGAACAACTCCCCTCAATCTAGCTATGCATTAGCCACTAAATTGAGGCTTATGAAAATATCAACAATATCCTTAATCACTATTTAAACACAACAAATCCTCTAAAATTTCAATAATTGGCACATGATGATCCCATCTCCCTTCCCCCCGACCCCCCCATTACCTCTTTGAATCCCTCATCTCCCACCTTTGCTAAAATTCTAACTATAACAAAAGATAAAGAAACAATAGTGCCCCTGGAAGCATTACAAAGAAAACCAGGAAGAGTTTGTGGCGAAGTAGGACAAATGCACATGGAAATGGGCATACAAAAACCTATGGATTCATTTTCAAGGAATGGGCAATCATTGAAAGAATCTCAGATACAGGTAGGGAGATTTAAGGGCTCTGCCACCCTCTCTCAAGGTAAATAATGAATTTGGTCTCTTGGAACTATAGTGGCCTTGGGAACACTCCAAAAATAAGTGTAGTGAAATACTCAATTAGAATAGAAAAACCCACAACCCTACTAATCTAGGAGACCAAACCAAGTGAGGAAGAAATGACATCTATAATAGAAAAAAAAATATTTCAAAGGGATAACAATCAATGTGATAGGTGCATCTGGAGGAATATGTACAGTATGGAGCCATACAATTTTGGATATCCAAAATACCCATCAAGAGAAAAATTAGATAAATACATATTTTATAAACAAATAAATTGGAAATACCTAGTGTATAATATTTATGCCTCGATGCACTACAAAGACAAAGAGCAATGGCGGAACTTATTAGCATTCAAGCCTGATTCAGATGGTGGCCACTCTGCTATACTAGGAGGTGACTTCAATCTTGTAATGAGAAATGCCGAAAAATAGGTCTCTACCTTCCTGATCCAAGTAGAGACAAACTAAAAAGTATTATGATTGATCACAACTTTATCAATATAAAACTGAGGGACTAGAAGTTCACTTGGAGCAACAGATGACTTGGACCAAGTAATATCAAATAAAGACTAGATCGGTTCATATTCCACGCAGATCTCGTAGTTGGATTTGCTACTGTGTCTTCAAATATACTATCGACATCAATATTTGACCATAAACCTATAAGAATAACCTCGGAGAAGAGGGAAAACCTTGGCCCTCTTCATTTTCACTATAATCCCCTATGGTCTACAAACAAGGAAGAAATGTTGTTGGTTGAACAAGCTTGGCATACAAGGATATATGGATCACCAAGTGTCATTTGGGAATCAAAACTCAAGTTGGCTAAGACTGCTCTCAAGACCTAAGCAAGAAATAGTTACATAGAGCCAATCTAGGAAAAGTGCACTCTCCAAAGGGAGCTAGAAGAAGTGTAGAAAAGACTAGAAAAATGAGGAGACAAAAGAACTTCAAGAAAAATAAAAGGACCTATATTGGAAAACCTATAAAATAAACAGAAAAGAGGAACAATACTAGAGAATTAAGTCGATAAGCCTATGGATCTAAAGAGACAAGAACATTGATTTCTTTCATAACCAAACAAAGGCTCGAAAAAATAAAAATAATGTCAGCTCTATATACAAGCAATGGAATATATTAATTGAAGGGGTAGAGGCGGTCAAACATGAAGCCTATCAACACTTCAATGGGTTTTTGATAGTAGACCCAAAACCAACTAATTATGAGGAAATTCTGAGTTTGATTCCAAAAAAAGTAACGATAGAGAAAACTACCATTTTGACCAAGCCAATTAATGAAGAAGAAATGTAACGATTTTTCTAGAGCTTGCATCCCGACAAATCACCAGGATCAAGCGACTTTACCATCTCTTTCTACATATATTATTGGGAGATCCTAAAAAAATACCTCCTCAAAATGATTCATTGGGCACAATAGAAATTCAAAAATTATGGGTAATACCAATTCAACCTTTCTAGATTTAATCCCCAAAAAAGTTAGACCTTATTCCTTCAAATTTTTATACCCAATCTCATTACACAATTCTTCATAACAAATCTTGACCAAAATCCTAGCAAATCAACTCAAGACCCTTCTCCCTCATTTGATCTCTAAAAACCAGGGTGGATTTATCGACCAAAGACAGATAGTGGACAACATCCTCCTAGTCCAAGAAGTAATCCATTCAAGTCTCTCTAGAGAAGAACAAGGATCCGTTCTTAATCTTAATAAGGAAAATGCGTTTGGCAAGGTAAGGCATTCCTTCCTTCTTACTATTTTAAAAATATTTGGCTTGCTAATGAATTTGTTGGTTTGATCAAAGCTTGCAACAACAAATCGTGGGTTGCAGCTTTAGTAAATGGAATACTGGGTCAATTCTTCCAAAGCACAAGGGGGATAAAGAAAGGGTGCCTTGTATTGCCCTTCCTATATGCTATTATGACATATTACCTTAGAAAAAAGCTCGAGCAAGACAATAAAGAGGGTTGATCACTAACATCCACTTTAGTAAAGGAACAAAAATTTTAAATCACATAATTCGTAGACAATACACTTCTAATAAGAGGAGCTTCAACAACCATGACAAGAAGAATCAATACAAATATTGATCTCTTCCTCGAAACATTAGGAGGATTACTCAACAAAATCAAGATTAATATATATGGATGGAACACACCACCGAGAATCCTTAGGTGACTTTCTCAAATTTTTGAAATTTCTTACAACCCAGATTGGACTCATTTCAAGTATCTAGGAATGTTAATATTTAAGAAAGCTGCAAAGACTGAGGTATGAGCAGGGATACTAGAAAAAATGAGAAAGAAACTGTAATATTGGGGGACGCAGTGGCTAAATCTTAGTTTCCTCAAAAGACGTTATCCCAACTCAAAAAACTCAAAAGGTTGGTTTCAAATGGAAATTATCAATAAAATACTACACAGTCAAAAGTGGATACATGGCACTCCAAGAAACACAAACCCGATAACCTATTTTTCCATACAATAAAATCGTATGGAAATCTAAAAGCCTTCCTAAGATCGAGTTCTTCACCTGGACTCTTCTCAGGGGAAAGATATTGACAACACAAAATTTAAGAAAACACAATATTTAAGGACCTTCCAAATTCCCCCTTTGCATGAATTCAGAAGAGACAACTCAACACTTATTCCTCTTATGCCCCTTTTCTCAGGCATGTTGTAATCCTTGCTCCATCCCCTCCCAACCCAATGAAATTTTGACTCGAGTCTTTTTGAATTCTCCACTCAATGGAACATAAGCTACCATTTCCCCTAAAAAAGAAAACCTTGATCAGGCACTTCTGGATTAGTCTCCCAACATTTCTCTGTTGGAAAATATCGCTAGCAAGGAAAATGTAATATCCATTAAGAAATATATAATGCCACTGCTGTGATAATAGTAAAAAGATAACATAAAAGTAATGTGCTTATTATAAAAAACCCTCCATCACACATAATTAAGTGTTAATCACCATATTTAAACAAGCCCTAAGAAAATCCATCAAATATCATTTATTAAGGAATTTATCCCATGTAATATAAGAAGTTTGACCATCAACATAGATGGGTCAATTACATCATAATTCCAATTAATAACCCTTGACTTAGCACTGTGGTGGTGTTGCAATAGATCTGTGGCCACAATGATGAGATTTGGAGATTTGCGTTACAGGCTAGGCACAGACTGGCAGCTTTGTGGCTCAAGTCTCTAGCAATTACGTTTCCCCTCCTTGGCGTGATGATCCAGGACAATTCTTATTAACTTGTACAGACTCACATCCAGGTGCTTCAGGAAGATCATGACCCACGACCCGTGGCTTTTTAGACAGCGTGAATAGCTGCTCGATCTTTCAATTCGAAACAGGAAATCCTGAGACAGAGTGCAACAGTCAATGATCTCTTCGTGCTCATTTCTCTTCAAAGACCAGGACGCTTGCTGAAGCTGATGCATCCTCTTGCAAGCTTGACCTCTTTGTTCAAACAATCTATGCTTTCTTCCTTTCTTTGCCAACCTGGAAATGCAAATAATTATAATGAAACTGGCAGGGTAGATCACAGATCCACGCTCATAAAGTGTAAAGTAAAAATAGACGAAACCCCTTTCAAAACAAATATGGAATAAATGCGATCAGCTAGGGTGATCGTAGAAACCATCGAAGAAAGCTCGAAAGCTCGATGATCTCACTTGAAAATCCTCACTTAAAAATTCGCGTGAGCTCTCAAAATATCAATGAAGAAAAGATCAAATTCATGAGTTTCTCTCGATCCTCCTCCTTTTATGGTTGTGCTGCTTGGAAGAAACGGTGGGCAAATACATGGGGTCAAAACAACCCAAAAGGAAAAAACCAAAGGCCAATGCCACTTTATTTATTAATTTATTTATTAGTCTACTACTATTATGATTTGGTCCAAATGGTTAAACGGTTGAGAATATTACCAAAAAAAAAAAAAGACAAAAAGAAGATCATGGCCAAAGTATGGGGTTTAACAACTGAAGTTATTCTATCAAAAGGGAATAACAAATTAGATCCTCAAAGTTTACAAGAAGTAAAGTCACAATGGTTCCACTTTGTTCTCACAAAAACTAATCAAGTTGTCCACAACCCTCCAAATGAATCACTTGCATTGCAAAATTTTAACATAAGGATGAAAGAACAAGACTTATAGAAATGGATAAAAGTACAGAATATATATATATATATATATATATATATAATCCTCCAAAAATAAAATCCATGGAAGGCTAGAGTAAGGGGGTTATCATCACTCTCAAACGAGAAGAAGGAATTACATTTGAATAAGTCCTAGTACATGAATCCAACAATCAAGTATCCAACAATCAAGTAGAGTCCTACACCCTTCTCTTGGGTGTTAACGATCCTTGGTGAGCTTCAAATAGAACACCCCATAATTCTGGGTGATTCCTCTCTGCTCATAAATCAATTAGTCAAAGGCATAAGTCCAACAATGCTAAGTTAGTGCAAATTTTAACGGGACAGTCTAACTAGCCAGAGGAATCGCCCTGAAAATCATGAAAATTCCGATAAGATTTTCAGAAAATCCGGCCGCAATTTTTCTAAATCCATGTTATAACTATCAAAGTTTAATATTTTGGGTGTCTTACAGGTTTTTGATGGTGCTGAATCCATTTCCAATGTCAAAATCAGGATTCAAACACTGTTTCTGCAAGATTTTTAAAAATTTTTTGGCCCGGATTCCGGCCAATTTTGACCGTCCGAGCAATTCCTCCGGCTCGTTAGACGACTCCAATTTTAACTCGCATTTGTGCTCACCTAGCAAACTTGGAAGGGGAAACCTTCTATCATATCCTAAGGGGAAACAACATGGAAGTTGATCTCCAAGCATATAAAGCCTGACATACACCCGAAGGACAAGCAAGAGTTAACAACGAAATTCAAAACATCCCCCTTCCATGAACACGAGATTCGATGTAAGTGTTTCATCAGAACTTGTTCCAACCACAAGTACCAAGTCCAAATCTGGTAACGGTAGATTCTACAAAAGGACGCAATGGAGTCTAATATCCCCCATCTCAATAGATTTTCATCCCTTTGAAGGGAAATTTGTGCAGCCCAAATCCTCTGCAATATCCCTCTTTCTGACTCATATCAATCTGTGCAGGGATACTAATCTCTCGAGTTTCTCGCATCACATGCATGAGAAAGTTGGGCAGCTTTTTAAATCCTACCATTTCATTTTATATCCCCTCACTTGTCTTGTGCACTGGATTCTTATATCTTACCCCTTTGTCCCTCGGTTTCCCTTTGTCAGTGATCATTCTGCAATGGACCCCTCAGGATCCTCTGAATGCCCCTACAGATGCCGTGAAAGCCTCAATGTGGAGTTGGATTGGACCAGAGAAATCCAACGTCGTTGCAATGAACAATGTGAACATGCATTCAATTCTGAGATCCGAATTTTGCAAGCTGAAGCAACATCACTCAGGGATGCACTAACCCAAAAAAACCAACATTGCAAGCATATTGAAAAGGTGATATCCTCTCTCCAAGAAATTGTCTCTGCTCAGCATTGCTGGATCTCTTCACTGGCGCAATGAATCTCGCTACTGGAACGGAAATCTTTATAATAGACGATAAGCAGATGCACCATCAATACTCAAAATATTTTTGTATCAAAACATGAAGTGTAAATATGTATTCCTCTTGTCTCAGTGTGTACGTTGTTATACAAACAGTGCAACATAAATAGGTAAATTCCACTAGTGCACAGCAGTAGAAGAGTGGAAACATTTTTCTGGGACTTACCTTCCTCTTTTGCATCTATGTATCCAGACATACACGCCTCAATTATTTTTCGGAATTAATACAATATTATCGTTCTTGTTTAAAAAAAAAGAATAACAATTGTGTATTTTTAAGGTTATAAACCTTCAAAGAAATGAAAATAAACCATGGGATAGATTGAGTATTAGAGATTGGTGAGCAAATATCTAGCATGAAGGGTAAGATTCTTATATTTCAATGCTTGGTTGTATATTTGGATTACGCGAGATAAATATTGTAATCCTGAATAATGATAGCCACGGATGATAAATAAATCACTATGATTTAACCATTTCTTCATGTAGTTGGATGAAGCATGATAAAAAAAATTAAGATAATGATGACCTAGTGTTCAACTCTTTACATGTTACTGGGTATAGTGATCCTTGGAATGAGTTCAGATAGATACTCAATTTGACATAAGAATCTGAGGTAATTATCAAAAGATATATAATCCCACAAAATTTAACTTTGATATTTATGATTTAAGGCAGATTAGTATAATAGCTCAGTGTTGAATTTCACCAAATTCCACTATGTGAGAAAGAATGTGTTTAGAGGAAGAGGCTTTGGGTCATGGGGGTTTACTTGAAAGTTGAACAACATATTCATATAAGGAAAACATATGAAAATTGTATCATTTGATTGATAAGGTGACTAATTACATATCTCATAAATTGTCAAACTTCTTGTAGTAAAAAGAAGAAATGATAATAAAAACTTGATCAATATTTTGATGATCATAGAGCACTCATAGTATTAAAAATCCTCTATAGAGTTAGCTTAGGATGACAAACTTAACCAAAGCAAATATTTTTATTAGATGGGGGATGATGAACTTCCTTTCATTAGATATGGAATATTGTAGTCATTGTGCATACTAGTGATTTAGGTTTTGTTAATGAATCATGATTAAAATGTTCATGATGTCTTATTGATTTGCATGTTTTGTGTCATGAGATTATGTTATGTTGTCTTAAGAACATGTATGGTATTTATGTATAATGGTATGTTAAAATGTGGTTCCATTTATTTATGTTAATGGTGAGGTGATATTTTTATGATGATATTTCATGTTGTGATTGGATGCAATCATTTTATGATTGGATGTTTTATAATTTGGCATGCATGAACATGTGGTACTTTGCTATTTAGGATGTTATGATGACAATCATGTGATGATTACATACAATAATTAGCATGTGTACTATTTTGTGTGGGAGGATATGTTATGGTTATATTTAATGCATTGATTGCATGTTTAGAGGTGGTGAATGACAAAAAATCCACTAATGGGTCGAGAAAGATGGTCCATTCAATGATCTCATGGGATCCCACATGTGTGAAGAAAAATATATACGAAATAACACCTTATAGTATAGGGATAAGCTCAATCAATAAACATATGCGAATTATTTTTCTTCCTTATATAATTGTTGATGGACATGGGGTCATCGTGAGAATGTTAGAGTGCCTAATATTGGGTTGTGATGTCGAAGTTCAGAAAAAGGGTTGGAGTAGTACTCACCAATGGAGTTGTGGGTTTAACTTCAATGCCTAGGTTTGAGTAACTGGTAGGAGTTGCGAAATGATTTTAGGTTGGCCTTTTGAGATGCTTGGCGTACATGAGTTAGTGTACTAGGGTATATTCCTACTTGGAAGATGAATCCCCAAACATTAGAACCTCAATTGTGTTATTAGGATTTAGCTTGATATTGAAATTTAGTATGATAACTCAAGTTGTGCTCACATTTCCGAGGAGTTGTAATCTTGACTTCCAATGCTTTTTGTGGTCACTTGGGTAGCTCTTATACTATCTATAATAGAGGGTGATGTGTAATATATAGGAAACAAGTAAAATACTATAAGTAACATAATTAAATTTGACTTCAGGAATAAGTTCCTTGAAAGGGGGAATTATGTAATGTCTCAAATTTTGAATCAATTCTATGCTTGGTGATGAAAATAACTAAGAATTATTAAAAACAATAATAATAAGTAATGATAATGATAATGATAATAATAATAATAATAATCACAAATAATTATCTAAATCATTATAAAAGAAAAAGTAAAAATGAGAGAAATAGTAAAATGAAATCAAGGGAAAAGTTAAACAAGGAAAATGATAACTAAACGATTCATTATTAAAGATAAGAGATAATTGCTTGATAAGAAGTGGAGCCTATGTGTTGGGAGTTTTGCACATATGAATCTTAAAAATAATTCTTTAGTGGATGTTGAGGAGGTGTTGAAGTTATCTCTGTCTTGGAGCAATCTTGATCTTGAGTGATTATCCTTGGACCATGGAATTCAAATAAGAAGAGATAGAAGGAATATAAGATACTACAGGTCGTTGATTGAGGGATTAAGGGCTATTAATCATGTGGATTGAAATATTGGTTGAGAGGAGATCCGTCCCTCAAATTTTGTTGTTGTTGTTAGGAACACGATATTAGAGCATGAGTAGTTCATTGACACCTTGACTGTAAGTAGGTTTCCTTGGAAATTTTTGTAGGTATGAATCTCGAACCACACTACCTTAGGTGTATTTATACAATAAGTAATTGGATTATGTTAGTGCTTATGTTTTTATTTAAATGTTAATATTGATGAGTTAGTAATTTTTAATTTAACATGTCGACATTTAACAATGGTTGGGGTAAAGTATTTCTTGGATAAATTCTAACCCACCCCATTCAACCCATTCATTTTTGGTCTCAACATTGTGTGTTGAAACATGAAAAACATGGTAGAAGCAAAGAACTGGAATATTAAGAGAAGTGGTGGTGTCAACATGCACCATTCAACACTTAAGCATGACGAGCATATCTCAAAAGACAATGATTTATAGATCAATGTATATGATCACTCATATATACATTAGGTAATTAATTGAAATCTTTAATGTATGAGACCACACCCCCATAACCATCCACTTAGTATGAATCTATGTTCAAACTGAAAAACATCAAGTCCCGAGCCCTTAGTTAATGTTTAGTCGAGTCTATTCCTTGGTTGAATCCCTCAATAATTGGTTCCCTCTACATGGTAGACTACAAATACAATAAGGTGAATTTACAATAAGGACCATAGGTTCCAACATTCCCCCCGAAAATATCTTGGAGGATAGATTAAATTATATAATCAAATTACATACTAATTCCCCCTTAATTTTATAAGGACTACAAATATTGAAAACCAAAGAAAATGATCTAGCCACGTGTAGTAAAGAAGAACATCCATCCCTAGATAGAAACATGTTAATGGCCATCATACTAATCAATCCAAGGTATCATATAACACTTTTTGAGGGGAATTCTGAATAATCATTACCTCAACAAAATTTTCCATGCAATCTACTCTTAGATTAGTGAAACAATGTGTGCACCATGATCAAAAATAAGAGAATATACAAAAAATATCATAACAAATTAGAAAAAATCTATGTTTTTCCATCATACAAATAATATTTTTTAAATAAATATCTCAAAGGATCCAATCAACATCTCCCAATTAACATCTTTGTTTGTAGCATGCTCTATAACTAACAATTGTCACTCTTGCATACTAGTTCTCCAGTATAATTTATTTGCAAAAATAAGTCAAACCAGACTCTACATACCCCAACACTCCATCATTAAACAACTAAGGAAAATTCAATTTAGTTGATCTTTAAAAACATGTTCTAGTTGACGATTTGAATAGACATCTCAAGTTATGTTTATTCATCAATAAACATCAACAACATCTCTCCTTAAACACAATTGATGGATCAATAAAATAGAATATTCCATAAGACATAATAATACCTTGAAATTTTAAGCAAAAAATTTCAAACAATATAACTATCTAACAAAATATTTCATTGAAACTCAATCAATTGATATAGCAGGTTGAAACTATGTTGACCACTCCAATGGATCAATAGGTATAAAGATGATAAATATTCTAGTGCATAATTGATGACATATGTGTGTGTGTGTGTGAAGTCCTCCTTGAGAACCTCTTTAAAAAGGTTCCCTAAATAGTTATTAGTCCAATTTCAATAAACCTTGGTAGTCAAATCTAGTCCAAAATTTTGTCCCTCACACCTCTTTTGTAAGGATTTGTAAGAAGTATTGTCATCATTCCAAGAGTGTTGATTCTTAGACACATCCCTTATTGTTTATGATGAGTATTTTAGTATGGGAAAACATTATGTTCCTCATGAAAATAAGGTGCATGTCGCATATTCATTCACAACCAAGGGTTTATGACATCCCTGCACATCAATAACAATATCATCTATAATAATAAAAAATCCAATTATAAAAATTAACCAAATATTTTTTTGACTCAACATAATCATCCATAACTAATTTCTCTCCCCACAAATGTATTAGATAACTTCCATATATTACAAAAGCCAAACAACAATCAAGATAGAGGCACCTTTGTTGGTTAGTGAAATCCCGTCATATTCAAGACAAACTCTAATTAGTTGCAAATAAAGGATAATCAAGATAACAATACCCTATCCACTCTTCTCAAGTCCATTGTTAATATATCCCTTCTTATTCAATAGTCAAGACCTAATAATTGTAGTTTGTTTCTCAAATATTGGAGAAACCAAGTAATAGGAGCCAACAAAGCATGAGAAGAAGTCATTCCATGAAAATAATTCTTCAAATTACAATTAGAAATCCTATAAGCAAGATCACTAGATGAATTGTCATGACCATCAATACACAAAGTAGTCTAAGGGGGATTTTCAAACACAACATCAAATTTATCAACATTACACTTAATATTTTGTAGATGAATCAATTCTAATTTAGGACCCTATTTGCAATATTCCAATCCCTAAATGGGCTTCTCTTTCTTAACAACCTATAGCAGCAAAATATCATGGTCTCTCTTCAAATCTTGGTACCCATAAAAGAACCAAATATTATCTACCTAAGGTCGAGCAACTTCCACATGGAGATTATTCATAGAAAAATGCAAGCATATAGCCTAAGTTTCCAACTAATACTTCTCTTTGTTTGACCCATCAATCTATTTATTGAGTCGAACAATCTCAGTATGAGGGAGGTTTTAAACTCCCTCCTCCAAATCATTAAGTATATTTGTCTTATCCCTAAATTCTTCCATGATGTTGTGAAAGACATATTCCAAAGTTCTTCCATTCCTAGCTTCTTCGTCATATTTTAGAAGGTAGAGATCTAAAATTCATATGCAACAAGACTTAGCTTTCATTTTTGCAACCTCAGATGGTATTATGCTCCCATTAATCTCATGGAAAAGTTGAGAAACTCATTTTTTTAGTTTGAAAATAACAATTTATTCATGAGAGACAAGCATCATCAACCTTCTTCTTTCTCTACACAAAACTATGAATAACACCCACAGTTCATTAAAGGGTAGAAGAAACTTCTACGTGCATAGACAATTCACAAGAAAGTCTTCTATTATCTATCTATTGGTGAATCTTTGACTAGGTCCAAAATACTCACTCCATTGTTTCTTATTCTAGCAAACCAATAAGTTACCCAAGGAGATACCTCGTTGATCTTGAATTTAAATAACAATAAGAAATACACACAAAAATGACAACAAGATGCCTCCAACGCTCAATCTAATATATATATATATATATATATATATATATATATATATATATATATATATATATATATATATATATATATATATATATATATATATCCAATGTAATACTGCAACCAAAACACAACTCTAGTCTACAACAATGGCATTATCAATATATTTTCAATCTACTTAAAAAATTATAAATTAATAACAATCTAAAAATGTAACAAATGCACACACATACATATGTTAGGTTAAGCTTGACTTAGTCATAGAGTCATTTTGATTCAATAATTAATGGGTTTATGATTGGTGGTTTATGGGCCCAATATTTCTATAACCCACCATTTTACCCCTAGTATTTGATGTAATATAGTCTATTTAATGGTTTGATTACTCCATTGAAAGATTATTTTTTTCCAAGTGTAATAGATTTATTATGGGTTAGTTTTCAAGGTTTAGGGTTTCCAAGATAATCATTGTCACTATGTGTTTTATTATTGTTATTTATTCATTATTTTCTCTTGCATTTTACATTTCAATATGTTTTGTATGCGTTATATTCTTTGCACAACTAATCCCATTCATGATACATACACATTAAGTGCAACAGAGGGATCATATGGGAGGAAAAATACCCCACCACAATTTGGGGGGATTGCAGGGGGTGAACTCCCCCCCAAAAAAAATTGGATTGGTTTTTGTGTCCCTTTTTGGTAGTTTTTGGCACATGATTATTGGTTTTGGCGGTTTTGTGGCCCTTGGTGTTTCATCCCATAGTTTTATAAATCTATTCAAGGAATTAAGGTTGTAATCTACAATAAGTTAATAGATTAGGGGTTTTGAATTTCATGAGATCCTATATATTTTATTGTAAACAATGAAGTTGATTGATGAAAAATATTAGAGGTGTGGCTCTAAACAATTTTCTAGTTTTCTTGGTTTGGGTTTTTAGGGTAAATCTTCGTGTAATATGTGATTTCCATTATTCTTACTTTTTTGTTTATTAAGAATTTGTGTATGCATAAAATTACTATAAAAGGTTTTAAATTTACAATATATATTCTAACCATTAATATTTATACCAAAATAATGTATCAAAAGAATGGAGTCTTCATCTCCCATCCCTAATCCACACAACTTAACTAAATTGACTTATACCAAATTTTAGCATATAAACCAATAAAATGTATATATTTCAAACATGTTATAATGACAATCAATCATTATGGCTTGATATTTTTAATGCACCAGACTTAGTCAATTCTTTGATTTCGGTCAAGAATTACTCTTAATAACTTTATTGTAGGACAACAAAATAACAACAAGGTTGAAAGAAAATACAACAACAAACTAAATCTTCAAGAGAATCAACTCACTACTTGGTCGATACAAATGTTGTCTTTCAAGTAAGTCTTGATTATGATCTAGGTAGCTAGAATTTTCTAGTGTTCAACCTCCTAGTCGACACCTATTTACAGCCATTAAATATTTATATATAAATAAAATAAAATAAAGAAGGAGAAGAATTCAATGTCGTATCATTATACAACTATTTGAGTCACTTAAGACTTGTTCCAATCATCCACCAATGCAATCAACTCTTTATACCACAATTTTAGCATTTTAGAAGTTCAATAAATCTCAAAATTATGATGGTATTTAATAAGTAGAAAAGAAAAAATAGTAGGTATCTCTCTCCATGGAACACATCTATCTTCATCCCTAAAAAATACTACAAATCAAGCCACCTTCACCAAGTGACTTTACCTCAATTTATCTATGTTGTAATTGATAGGATAGTTGACATTCTAGTTTACAAAGAAATGAACGCATCTTAGTTGCAATATTAATGCATCCAAATGACTAGAACTCAAAAATGAGTATTTAGGATAATTTGTACTAGGGAGATCATGTTGTAGATAGGAAATATGCTTAGACACCTAAACATGTCCATCTTCACTTACAGTAAAATCCACCATGGACTTAGTTAATCTTCTTGACGTCTTTAGAGAGTTTCTTCTAATCAATATTCTAGATCTTATCAAAGGACACACCTAATAATGTGCTTCATACATTTGGCTTAAGATAACATAACACTAAACATTACCAGATATCACCAAAACTATAATAGAAAACACAAAAATCAAACTTTGTGCATCATAGAAAATATTATTATCACTTTTTCATCAAGGCTATTAATTTCATTGGAACTCAATTCACCTTCTACAAAACCCTTGATTTAAGAACCACACAACTTTGATTCCATGTTGGATTAGGGAAAATACAACAAAAGTGAATAACCAAGATTCCAAGAGATGTGGTGTTAATAGAGATCATTCAACGATTAATCCAATGAAAATAGGTCTAATAACATTATTGATAGATAAATTTATAAAATTATCCATATATAGGTTTAAGTAGATAATTGAAACCCTTGTCATATGGGACCACACCCCCATAACCATCCACATAATATGGATTTGTGATCAAGGAAAACATGATAACTCCCATGCACGTAATTTTTGGTCAATTAAATCCTCTCCCCAGTAGAATCATATAAGTCTCCCTATGCCCCTATATAACCACATTATTATTAGGTAGTCTTAACCAAAATAAACATAGATGCAAGGCCTAGGTCATTGAATTAACAATATAAACTAACTTAATCTAGGAAACTTGCTCATCTATTACTAGGAAATTAATTAATGAACAAGATAATGAATTAATTAAATAAAAATCAATCACTTTTTATCAAAAAGAAAATAACCATTGATTAACCAACTAAATATTAAACTTTACATTCTTTTAATCTTTTAAAATCGAAATTTTCTTAAGAGAAAAACTCATATCTATACAATAGAACTGTTAATTATCATTTTTTGGATTCAACTACGTTAAGTAAGTCATTCATCTATGACCATTTTCCATGAGAGGTAGTCGTAACTGACTAATTTCTCATGATTTTTGAAGCATCCACTTAGCACTCATTGCATCGGGTGATGCTCACAGGGGTGAAGAAGTGGGATTGAAACTAGTGAAATGAATCACATAGCGTCACTCATCACTTCCAAGGCTTGCACCTGGTAACTAGGACTTCCTGGGAGGTCACCCATCCCAGAACTCCACTAGCTCAAGCGCGTTAACTATAGAGTTTTTCCCCAAAATCAAGCCCACTTAGCTTGCTACCCCATTTGCAAAACCTTAGCAAGTATTGTGCCTCATGAACCATTCAAGTAGAGCTCCCTTTACTCTTTGTATTTAAGTGTGAGGGGTTTCCGCAATGCATTACATTATTTTAGGGATTCAACTGCATTAAGTAAGTCATTCATCTATGACCATTTCCATGAGAGGTAGTCGTAACTGAATAATTTAAAAAATCATGAGAAATTAAACAGTTATGACTACCTCTCATGGAAATTGTCATAGATGAATGACTTTCTTAACATAGTTGAATCACAAAAATAATATAATGCACTGCGAAAACCCCTCACACTTAAATACAAAGAGTAAAGCAAGCTATACTTGAATGGTTCATGAGGCACAATACTTGCTAAGGTTTTGAAAATGGGGTAGCAAGCTAAGTGGACTTGATTGTGGGGAAAAACTCCACAGTTTAGCACGCTTGAGCTAGAGGAGTTCTGGGATGGGGGACCTTTCGAGAAGTCCTAGTTACCGGGTGCAAGCCCCGGAAGTGATGATTGACGCTAAGTGATTCATTTCACTAGTTTCAATCCCACTTCTTCACACATGTGAGCATCAATCGATGCAATGAGTGCCAAGTGGACGATTCAAAAATCATGATAAATTAGTCAGATACGACTACCTCTCATGGAAATGGTCATAGATGAATGACTTACTTAATGCAGTTGAATCCCAAAAATAATATAGTGCACTGTGGAAACCCCTCACACTTAAATACAAAGAGTAAAGGGAGCTCTACTTGAATGGTTCATGAGGCACAATACTTTCTAAGGATTCTCAAATCGGGTAGCAAGCTAAGTGGGCTTGATTATGGGGGAAAACTCCACAGTTAAGCACACTTGAGCCAGAGGAGTTTTGGGATGGGTGACCTTCCGAGAAGTCCTGGTTACCGGGTGCAAGCCCCAGAAGTGATGAGTGACGCTATGTGATTCATTTCACTAGTTTCAATCCCACTTCTTCACACCTATGAGCATCACCCCATGCAATGAGTGCTAAGTGGATGATTCAAAAATCATGAGAAATTATTCAGTTACAACTACCTCTCATGGAAATGGTCATAGATGAATGACTTACTTAACGCAGTTGAATCCCAAAAATGATATTTAATATAATGCACCGTGGAAACCCCTCACACTTAAATAGAACTATTCTGTTAGAGTGTAGAAATACCTAGAATATAGTAACTAAAATTTACTTATTAACATGAACAAGATGAGGCTATCCAAGCTCCAACAATTCGAAGTAGGAACTAGCAACAAGTACTAGACTCAAGAAACATAATTTGAAGGATAACACTCCTCCCAACCAACCCCTCAATTTAAGACCAGGAGATATGAACCTCTCAATCAAGAAAACAATGTTAGCCAAGTATCTCCACCTTCCTCACAATATCCTCAATTAGATCAAAAACCTCTTCCCAACCAATAGTCATTCCTTACCATTCTCCTCCATAACCAAAAGTCCCCACAAGTCCCTCAAGATCCAAAACCAAAAGTCCCTACAAGTCCCTCAAGATCCATCGAAATAATGTTTGTTCAATTACATTATTAACTTTTCTTTTAATCCATACAAAAATCCCCACACATTAACTCCATCATCCATATAATTATCCTCTTAGTTAATTTAATTTCACTTTATTTAATAAAACAACTTGAATTTTATTTTTTTAATCAAACAACTTGTATTACCTTCTATTAGTTTTTTCTATTATTATTTATAACAGAATTAAATCTAATTAGCACACCCATAATGCATGACCTTACAACTCAACTTCAATCTTTAAGATATACTTTACATTTCAACAAGACGAGTTCATGGTAAGAACCATAGGTTCCAGCATTGTGCTCAAAGAGTTGATGAAATTTGCATGAACTATTATCGACGTGGCCACACCCTTTGTGCTTGATCTATTAGTGATTTAAGAGCACCTGTTTGATTGTGTTGTAGCTTGCCTTATTTTTATTGGTTTCCCTTTTATCTTTTAATGCACACTCGTTTTTGAGACTAAGAAGGGAATGAAATCACAACCCACTTGTCCCTTCTATGAAATGAGGAATATTGATTTGCTAGGCTTATTTTTGAATTGAAGTTGCATTCAACTCTGCATGCTCAAATTTTATTTTTGCTTTTGATGTCGGAGCTTCCATTTGATCATTCTCCTCTAAGATACAAGAAACAAAACATTGTGCACAAGCTAGGTTAATATATGAAATTCAATTTTTAATGAATTATTATTTTTTAATAATTTTTTGTTAAAGTAAGACTACAGTAATCAATTTGTCTATTTGTTATTATTAATTTGATATTAACCAATACAACTTATAAATGTTTGAAAAAAATTGATATTATTTTTAAAAGTATTTTCAAACATTTAACTAGACCATAATTTGAATGTCTTGTTACAACTTTTGCACAATACAATGCCACATAGATTCCACACTTATCTTCTTGCTCGATAATAACATCAATCAATTTTATGCCCACAATCGCATGCTTGGGCAAGCATCCAATGTATTCCGTGCAATTTTATGTGAGAACTACTTCAAATAAATTGTCAATGGACTTGTTGAGGTTCCCAATATAAAGCATTTGATATTTGTATTAGTGATGTAATTCATCTATATAGGTCGTCTGCAATATTGATATGTGGATCAACCTTATGCCACTTTCGAAGCTGTGGATTTTTATAGCATGCATTGTCTAAATAATGTCTACGATTAATTGATACTGTGTGAATATATTGTTGTAAGGAGATGATTACCTATCTGCAAAAAAAAATTGGGCTTAATTTTATATCTTAAAAATTTCAAATCATGTATACTAGTAAAATGTAGTGTACCTAGAGGGGATAATATAGGGTACAGAGGGAGGTACCCAAGGGAATAATATGATGTATTAATATAAGAATGATAAATAAATGGGCCATAGTTAATAAATAAAGTGGTTAACCCACATTATGTAAGGGACCACATGTAGCAAGAGAATAAAGTGATAAGCCCATTGTATTGGATGTATGGTATTGAGAGACCCATGGTAACTACCCATGGTATTGCATGTATGAAACCTATATAGAGCTTAGAGACTCTCCATTGAGAGATGTCAAGGATTATTGTATGGGCAAGCATATGGCTTGTGGAGTGATCTCCTTCCTTAAGGAGTGAATGTATGGTGTTGCCCTACCTTAAGGGTTTTGATATTAATGAAGATCTGAAGTTTTATCTTCTATGGTGTTATTTCTTGGCCATATTTTCCATTTCTATACATTTTCTTATCAGATCTATTACAAGTGGTATCAGAGCACTTTCTTGGGCAGAGTTTGGAGATTTGTTTTTTCATTTTTTTGCACGAAATTTTTGGGTGGCGAGTTTGTAGAGCAGATCTGGAAAATTGGTGAATTTTTTTTTTTAGAAATAAATATCAGATCTGGATTCCTTGTGGAAAAATACCCAATTTAAAAAAAAAAATCAATCGAATCGGAGTCTGGATGAGGGAGTTATCACTGATTTAAAATCAACCATTTTTTCAAAAATTTTGTGACGTCGGGACAGTTGCAGCGCAAATATCTGTTTCCAGAGTGCCTAGATCGAGATTGCAGCCACATGGTTAGATGCATAATGGCTATTCCATTTTCGAAAATAGGTTATATTATGGATTCTGAGTTATATTGACCGAGTAATGTCCATTTTAAATTCTTGCCAAATAAATTTTTGGGCGGCGATTTTGTAGAGCAGATTTGGAAAATTTGGTGAAAATTTTTCAGAAATAAATATTAGATCTGGATTCCTTACGGAAAAATACCCAATTTCAAAAAAAAAATCATTCGAATCGGAGTCCGAATGAGGGAGTTATCATTGATTTAAAATCAGGCATTTTTTCAGAAATTTTGTGACACTGGGGCAGTTGCAGCGCAAATCTGTGTTTCCAGAGTGCATAGATCGGGATTTCAGTCATATGGTTAGATGCAGAATGGCTATTCCATTTTCAAAAACAGGTTATATTAAGGATTTTGAGTTATATTGACCGAGTAATGTCCATTTTAAATTTTTGCCAAAGTAAGTGATTTTCTTCAAAACCCTTACTTTATTTTATGGATTCTCGCAAGATGAAGTTTACAGGAAAAGATGATGGCCCTACTATTGAAGATTTTTTACAACATCTCAAGGCTCAATATGCAAGTTTTTGGATATGCTCCATAGGGCTTCATATGAAAGATGAGGCAAATAAATGGTGGACCTCACTTGACAGCTCAGTGAGGAAACTTCTCGAGAAAAAACTTGAAAAAGTCCTTTTGGACAAGTGGTCTCAAGCCGGAAAGAAGGATAGCAAGAGCCATAAAGACTTATTTTCTACTAATATTTCCATATTACAGGTTCATGGAAGTATTCAGAAAGAGAACGTCGTTGTGTCTATCATTCCTAGTTGCAAGAATAATTGTATCAATGTGAATTTGGCTAAAAAATTGCAAGTTCCAGCAAAGCATATTGAAAACACACAGGTTGATAATGAAGATGTTCAAATTTATAAAGATTTGAAGATTTCTATGGATAAGTATGTGTTGCATTCTGATTTTTATGCTTCAGATATGGATGTTGTGGATGTTGTTTTGGGACATCCTTGGATGGAATCCGTTGGTACTGTCAATTTTAATGTGCAAAAGAAATTCATGAAGCTCTGGTATAAAAAGAAGAAAATTACATTGCATGATATTTGCATTAAGAACCATGCAGAGACCGAGGAGGAAGAAGCAAAAATATCTAACGACACAGACACATCAGATGATGAGCCTTTGATGGTAGACAACCAAACACAGACATCAAAGCAAGTACCAATAAAGGAACCAGACACCACTCCATCACCAATCATGGAGGAATTAATGAAAGATATTACATCAGTTAAAGCTTCAACATATCACCACCTGCATCACCCAGCAAGCCAACAACCAGCAAGGTGGCAAAAAATTAGAAACAAGGACAACAACCCCTGGACGACACATAGAGAGGTGAAACAATCCACTCACAACACATCAACAAGGAAGAACCACCAGAACCCGCTTCCATCTCAAGCGAGCAAGGCACTGAATAGATCAAGTGTTCACCTTTCCCTTGGATGGCTAGATGCACATGAATGATACCAGTGGAATACTCTTTTGAGTAGATCTTATTATTTGTGTTCTTCTCATGTTTCGGGGACGAAACATGTTTAAGGGGGGTGTAATGTAGTGTACCTAAAGGGGATAATATAGGGTACAAAGGGAGGTACCCAAGGGAATAATATGATGTATTAATATAAGAATGATAAATAAATGGACCATAGTTAATAAATAAAGTGGTTAACCCACATTATGTAAGGGACCACATGTAGCAAGGGAATAAAGTATAAGCCCATTGTATTGGATGTATGGTATTGAGAGACTCATGGTAACTACCGATGGTATTGCATGTATGAAACCTATATAGAGCTTAGAGACTCTCCATTGAGAGATGTCAAGGATTATTGTATGGGCAAGCATATGGGTTGTGGAGTGATCTCCTTCCTTAAAGAGTGAATGTATGGTGTTGCCCTACCTTAAGGGTTTTGATATTAATGAAGATCTGAAGTTTTATCTTCTATGGTGTTATTTCTTGGCCATATTTTCCATTTCTATACATTTTCTTATCAGATCTATTACAAGTGGTATCAGAGCACTTTCTTGAGCAGAGTTTGGAGATTTGTTTTTTCATTTTTTTGCAGGAAATTTTTGGGCGGCGAGTTTGTAGAGCAGATCTGGAAAATTGGTGATTTTTTTTTTAGAAATAAATATCAGATTTGGATTTCTTTCGGAAAAATACCCAATTTCAAAAAAAAAAATTATCGAATCGGAGTCTGGATGAGGGAGTTATCACTGATTTAAAATCAGCCATTTTTTCAGAAATTTTGCGACGCCGGGACAGTTGCAGCGCAAATATGTGTTTCCAAAGTGCCTAGATCGGGATTTCAGCCATATGGTTAGATGCATAATGGCTATTCCATTTTCGAAAATAGGTTATATTATGGATTCTGAGTTATATTGACCGAGTAATGTCCATTTTAAATTCTTGCCAAAGAAATTTTTGGGCAGCGATTTTGTAGAGCAGATTTGGAAAATTTGGTGAAATTTTTTTAGAAATAAATATCAGATCTGGATTCCTTACGAAAAATACCCAATTTCAAAAAAAAAATCAGTCGAATCGGAGTCCGGATGAAAGAGTTATCACTGATTTAAAATCAAGCATTTTTTCAGAAATTTTGTGACGTCGGGGCAGTTGCAGCGCAAATCTGTGTTTCCAGAGTGCCTAGATCGAGATTTCAGTCATATGGTTAGATGCAGAATGGCTATTCCATTTTCAAAAACAGGTTATATTAGGGATTCTGAGTTATATTGACCGAATAATGTCCATTTTAAATTTTTGCCAAAGTAAGTGATTATCTTCAAAACCCTTACTTTATTTTATAGATTCTCGCAAGATGAAGTTTACAGGAAAAGATGATGGCCCTACTATTGAATATTTTTTACAACATCTCAAGGCTCAATATGCAAGTTTTTGGATATGCTCCATAGGGCTTCATATGAAAGATGAGGCAAATAAATGGTGGACCTCACTTGACAGCTCAGTGAGGAAACTTCCCGAGAAAAAAATTGAAAAAGTCCTTTTGGACAAGTGGTCTCAAGCCAGAAAGAAGGATAGCAAGAGCCATAAAGACTTATTTTCTACTAATATTTCCATATTACGGATTCATGGAATTATTCAGAAAGAGAACATCGTTGTGTCTATCATTCCTAGTTGCAAGCATAATTGTATCAATGTGAATTTGGCTAAAAAATTGCAAGTTCCAGCAAAGCATATTGAAAACACACAGGTTGATAATGAAGATGTTCAAATTTATAAAGATTTGAAGATTTCTATGGATAAGTATGTGTTGCATTCTGATTTTTATGCTTCAGATATGGCTGTTGTGGATGTTGTTTTGTGACATCCTTGGATGGAATCCGTTGGTACTGTCAATTTTAATGTGCAAAAGAAATTCATGAAGCTCTAGTATAAAAAGAAGAAAATTACATTGCACGATATTTGCATTAGGAACCATGCAGAGACCGAGGAGGAAGAAGCAAAAATATCTAACGAGGCAGACACATCAGATGATGAGCCTTTGATGGTAGACAGCCAAACACAGACATCAAAGCAAGTACCAATAAAGGAACCAGACACCACTCCATCACCAATCATGGAGGAATTAAGGAAAGATATTACATTAGTTAAAGCTTCAACATATCACCACCCGCATCACCCAGCAAGACAACAACCAGCAAGGTGGCAACGAATTAGCAACAAGGACAACAACCCCTGGACGACACATCGAGAGGTGCGACGATCCACTAACAACACATCAACAATGAAGAACCACCAGAACCCGCTTCCATCTCAAGCGAGCAAGGCACTGACTAGATCAAGTGTTCACCTTTCCCTTGGATGGCTAGATGCACATGAATGGTACCAGTGGAATACTCTTTTGAGTAGATCTTATTATTTGTGTTCTTCTCATGTTTCGGGGACGAAACATGTTTAAGGGGGGTGTAATGTAGTGTACCTAGAGGGGATAATATAGGGTACAGAGGGAGGTACCCAAGGGGATAATATGATGTATTAATATAAGAATGATAAATAAATGGGCCATAGTTAATAAATAAAGTGGTTAACCCACATTATGTAAGGGACCACATGTAGCAAGGAAATAAAGTATAAGCCCATTGTATTGGATGTATGGTATTGAGAGACCCATGGTAACTACCCATGGTATTGCATGTATGAAACCTATATAGAGGTTAGAAACTCTCCATTGAGAGATGTCAAGGATTATTGTATGAGAAAGCATATGGGTTGTGGAGTGATCTCTTTCCTTAAGGAGTGAATGTATGGTGTTGCCCTACCTTAAGGGTTTTGATATTAATGAAGATCTGAAGTTTTATCTTCTATGGTGTTATTTCTTGGCCATATTTTCCATTTCTATACATTTTCTTATCAGATCTATTACATAAAACCATATAAATTAAATGGTTGGTAAATGTCCATAGGCATCAATCCCACTTAATTATACATGTCACATTGCTAAAATTAAAAAATGTCACATTGCTAAAAAAAAAAAAAAAAAAAATCCTAAAAATTAACTAAATTATAATTTTATTTTAAATTATTATCATTATTATTAAAAACAATTAATATATAATCTAAACACATATACGTTTAAAAAACATGTAACAAGGTTCTTAGCCATAGAGATTCATCCCCACTTTATCAAGAAGATTCTAAATTTATAAATAGACTTTGTTACAATATGATGGGTTGATACTATGAGTTATCAATACCACATGTCGCGCTAAAATTTCACTTTGGGGGCATCGCTCGTGTCCCTCCATGTACAAATCCTATGAGTGGTACAGAAAATGGTGACTTACATCCAAGTAGGTGTGAGTTTCCAGCTTATCCCACTACTTTTGGATGTTGTAATTTGGCCTATTCTGTTGTTTGGGGAGCATTTTGGGGCCCCTTGACGTAGAACCTAATGTTTACAGGCTTTGAATATGACTATTTCCAACAAAACAGAGAAGAAATCTTGCGGTGAATCTGTTTCTTCGAAGGCGCCTTTGGGGAATAAATCGAAGAAGTTCTCTTGTGTATTTTCCAGGCCATACAAAGATATCAGTTTTCGGTGTTGTTACAGGTGGTGGAGGTGCTTAGGTTATTGGATTTGTTGGTGATGTTGAATTCCTCATTAGGCATATGGAGGGCCGAGTTTATACCTGCTTCTCTCTATTGTGTTTTTATTTTTCTCTAGACGCAGACACTGGGGTGTTGGTATGGTGTTTTCTCTGGTGGTCAACTTTTTTTCCACCTGCTTTGACACCTATTGGACGGTTGTACTCATTTTTATTATTTTCCAGAGGTCTTCTCTAATATCATATTCTCCTAGGATTTTCCTTTTTAGAGTGACGACATCTGACTCTAGTCATCTATTGCATCAAGCTTGGTTTTATTATTACGAAGCTCCATTATGTCCACCTTTATAATTGTGGCATGCTTCCAACTGAATCTCCCATTTATTTCCCTTTTTGGGTGGTGGATCCATATCGACCATTGGCCTTGGTTAGTGATCGTCTCTTTGTACATTTCAATTGTATCCTGAAAACGTTCATTAGATTATGCCTTGTGTATTTAATTTGAGACCTCGAGATGATGTTCTCCTGATATAATAGGTGGTCTTGTATGATTTTCTTCGATTTTTCGTCAATCTAGGATCCGCCTTATATTTATTCTCTTGTAACTTGTTTGGGTTGGTGGTATTTTGATTTATTTTATTCTTGGCTCATGGCTGGGGGTGATAGATGTCTTGGAGGTTGACGTATCTGTATAGGAGGAATTTATTAAAACCACGATGGATACTTAGCTGGAATTTGTGAATATTGGGCACTCCTCAGATCTACCTAGCACTTCTAATCTGCATGCACACAACCTGGCTCTTGATCCTCATCCACATGAACAACAATAAGGAGATCCCTCTTCCAACCGGTTACCTGCTAGCCACCGACAACGATCCTCCCACCGTTTTCCTGGTAAAACTATCAAGCCATCCTCTGAACCAAAACTTCTCAGTTTTGGTCACGACATTCTGTAGGATAGGTTCACTAGTCTACAAAAGAGGGTATTGATAGGTCGTTGGTTCTTTGCATACATCTTTAAAGTAAACATGCAAGACTGGGTCTGGACCTTATGGGCGGCCATCCTTGGATATAATCCAAAGGTGAGTTTATTGATGAACTCTTGCTTTTGTATCCATTTCCTGCATCTGGATGACGTACATGTGGCTTCCTTCTTCTTCACCACTGGTATATAGGGTTTAATCCCCTATTATATATCCCATGCAACAATTTTGTTTGGGTTAGATTACCAAGGGTTCCTTTGGAATTTTGGACGCATCAGGCTCCGGAGGAGATAAGCAACTCTGTTGGTCATTTTATTTATATGGATCCAAGATGTATGGGTGCTCGGGACAAGCGGGTGGCTTGGATTCTGGTGGAAATTGATTTCAAAGGAGGTCTCTTGGAGCACATAGATTTGGAATGGGGGTCGATTAGGCTCCGTCACCGCCTAGACTACTAGGGTATACCTTTTCGTTGTCTCTTTTGACATCATACTGGTCATTTACTGGAGAGATTACATCGATGTTATTTTTCTCCCTCTGGTGGCTTGGATCATGTGGGGAGATGTGGATGTGGAGGTCATCATTGGTCGAAATTGTTTCATCACAAACAAGAATAAGGTATTGTCTTATTGAACATCCTGACTCCTTTTTTGTTTTTGATGTTCCTTCCAATTCTTTTTTCTCACCTCCTTCATCTCCGATGTCCTCTCCTGCTCACATGGAACTTTCTAAATTGGGAGATTCTCTTCTATTTGGTGGGGGGTCTAATAATTCTCTCGCTTTGGTTCCATCAATGCTTGAAATAGCTCTTATGTCTTCCTTGTCGTTTAATCCCCTATCAAAATCTCACCTAGATTATTGTTCTGGTCTTCCCCCCCCTTCCGAGGAGTCAATTATCTTACCCTATGATGGTGAACCTACCCTGTCATTGCCTCTGCCTTCGTCTTCTCTGCCCCCAGTTGTTTCTCCCCTTTACTCCTCGCCCCACAGTTTGGTGGGGAGTGACTTGGACCTATATATGGACCTAGCGAAGCTCTCCATCCACAAGGTGGGGGATACTCCTTTTGTCCTGTGTATCAGCCCTTATTCTAACATCATAGTGTGTCGAAAAGGGTGGCGGGGTTTTCGTCACATTCGAGGAAATTTCAGCATAAAGTGGCCTCCTAAGGAAAAATAATAAAATAATAGGAAAATAATAAAATAAGAGTTATGAATT
The DNA here is from genome assembly GCA_034641835.2 of Pinus albicaulis. Lineage (NCBI taxonomy): Eukaryota > Viridiplantae > Streptophyta > Pinopsida > Pinales > Pinaceae > Pinus > Pinus albicaulis. The sequence goes on along the minus strand of CM076570.1, from coordinate 320,725,334 downwards.
TTGGAGGGAAAAGAATAAAACCTTTTTTTTTTTTTTTTCTTTTCTGATTTGTTTTTGGCTTATCTCTTTAGAGGTTTACTCAAATTTCAAGTGAAAACACTCATTGGATGCAAAACTAAAATTTTCATCCAATGATTACCCATTATGCATATCTTTGAGAAGGCCCACATTAAAAAAAAATTGAAGATACATTAAAAAAGTGTGTTAAACACACTTTTTCATGTATCTTCATTTTTTTTCAATGTGGGTCTTCTCAAAAGTATGCATAATGGGTACTCATTGGATGTAGAATTTAATTTCTCATCCAACAGGTGTCTACACTTGAAATTTGAGTAAACCTATAAGGAGAAACCAAAAATACAATTGAAAAAGTAGTTTTCTCCATTTTCCCTCCAAAATATTTACATGTACCTCTTTTAAAATTTAAAGTATTTTGATTGGTTTACATATTATGTACGTGAAAATTTCATGGGCACTTTTAGGCTAAAATTTCCTCTAATGTTTCAGGGGTCGCTCATCTGCTAAACTTCTGGACTTTCAGAGAGGCTCTAATCTCATAGATGTCCCCATTTTTTCCTCCTCTGCTACATAGGCCCTTAGAGTAGATGTGCCTGTTTCGGGGCTTCTCTAATGAAGATTATCTCTCTCAATCTTTGTGGCTTAGGGGATGCCACTAAAATATCCTCCCTCAGACACCTCATTCTTTTGATCTGGCCTTATGTCATTTTGATTAAGGAGATGATCGATAACAAGGAGAAATCCATCGATTATTTCTTCTCCATATGTCATACTTAGCATATCATTATGGTTGACTCTTCTCATTTATCAGGCGGACTGGTGGCACTTTAGGATCCTATATGGGCTAATATGACAGCCTACAAATTTTTTCAGGTACATTTTTTGTTGTGCATATTCGAGGGTACTCTGGCCGCATTCATCTCCTCAATTTATATGCCCCTTTTAGAGACAAGATGATATTTTGGGATCGATTGGATGCTTGTGGATTATTGAGAATGGGCTCCCTTATAATCGATGGTGATTTCAATGCTACTTTTACAAGGGGGGAATGTTGGGGAGCTCTAAGAAAAACGAACCCTTTGGCAGAGCACCTTGTTGAACTTCTTGCTAATAATAATATGGTGGATATTCTTCCCTCTCCCCTATCTCCTACTTGGAACTATGGTAGGTCGGGACAGGATCACATTGGTAAGAGATTGGACCACTTCTTGGTTCAAGAAAATCTCATGGAGACTCTGGGTCATTTTTTTTCTTTGGTGGTCAAGTCATATATTTCAAATCACACCCTGATTGTATTACAATGTAAGCTGGAGGAGTTTCGCCAGGGGATCCCATTCAAGTTCAATCGAGCCTCATTAGAAGATGTTGATTTTAATAAGTTGGTTATTTCCATTTGGAGATATGTTCAGGGTGAGCCTGGAATTTCAGTAATGAATTTGATCTATAAGAAACTTCAAACATTGAAGATCCAAGTCCGAACTTGGGAAAGAAATAAAAAATCCCAGCTGAAAGAGAACTACAAGAGATTATTGTGGAAATTGATAAACTGGGAAAGGTTCTTGAAAATTATGCCCCCTCCACCATAGGTTTAACAAGACTCAAAGACCTTGAGGAAAAGAAGTATAATATCTTAAAAATCTAGGAGACAACATGACATCTTAAGAGAAGGGTTGTTTGGCTAAAGGAAGGCGACCTAACCACTCGGTTTTCCATCAACATGTGAATCACAGGAGGAATTTGAATACGATTTTGGAAATTCATAATGAGTGTGGGGAGAATGTATACTCCACTTCAAAGATTCAGTGGGAGGTAATAAAGTATTTTGAAGATATCTCTGCTAAGGAGGGTGTTAAGATAGAATATCTAATAAGGGGGATTGAATAATACCCTTGCATGTTTTTAGATGGTGACAATGAGATCATCTATCACTCGGTCTCGGTGGATGAAATTAAAAGGGTCCTAAAATCCTTCATGAAGGATAAATTCTCTAGACTCGACGACTAGATTGTAGAATTGTTTTTACAATTTTATGACTTAATGATCCAGAATATTCTTGACATGGTGGAGGAATCCTGTATATCATGCCTCATATATGGATCCATTAATTCTACCTTTATTACTCTCATTCCTAAATCCTCACATCAATCCTCTTTTCTTGACTTCCCTCCCATCTCCCTCTCACAATATCTCATATAAAATCATCTCTATAATGATTGGTTGTCGCATTAAATATAAACTCTCAGAACACATCCCTCGTGAAAAATTTGGTTTTTTGTCTAATAGGTTGATACATGACGCCATTGCCACTGCTAAAGAGTGTTTACACTCTATTCATTCTAAAAAGATGGAAGCAGTAATCTTGAAATTAGATTTATAGAAGAATTATTATGATTATGTTGATTGGGCACTTCTCTGCCTCATTCTTACTAAGGTGGGACTATATGTACGCATTATTGATTGGATCAAGGATTGTATCACCACGTCCAACTTGTTTATAATTATAAACGGTTTTCCATCGAATTTCTTCCAAGCGGGCAGAGGATTAAGGCAAGTGTGCTCTCTTTCACCCTTAATTTTCATTTTGGTCATGGATGGTCTCAGCGTAAAGATAAGGAAGGCTAGTGGTATCGACTCTTTTAGAGATATTAATATGGAAAATAGGGTGGATGTTTCACATTTTTTATTTGTTGATTATTCTCTCACCTTTGGACATGTAACAACCCTAGTAAAAAATCCATGTAATAAAGTTAATAAAGGAAAAATAATAACCAAGGTCATGGGACACGTATTCTAAGTTGAATATTGGGCAAAACATCCTAGTGTGGGTGTTTATTTGGTTTATTATGGCTAAATAAAATTGGAAAAGGCAAAGGAAAAGGCTTTGAAAAGGAAAGGGGCGTTAATTGGCACTTTATTTATGAAAATAATGGAAAATAGAGAAAAGGAAGGTGAAAGGTCACATATTTGCATGAGAAGGAATTCAAAAGGAAAATGGAGGAAAATGAAGAAATTAGAGGCCTCGTTGATAAAAAAAGGCTTATGAGAATCAATTCACAACCTTTTTCAGTTCAATTTTGAGTGCTCTCTCTATTCTCTCTACTCTCTCATGCTCTTGCACACTTAACGTTTTCTTGGAGCACTCTAGCATCAGAACAAGGAAAACAAAGGAAGGAAAAAGAAATAAAAGGGAAGCAAAGATCAAGAAAGGAAGAGTTGGATCAAGCTGCCACAATGGGATTACTTGCAGGTATCGAGTTGCATATATTATTTCCTTTCTAGTTTTGGCATGCATGGTACATGAATGTGTGTATTGTTTCTCTCGATATCATTGGCATGGGTTTTTCCAGGTGTGACAGTTATTTTCAACATTTCCTTACCATTTCCAGATAGCCATGGTGAGATGGGATTCTTTCGTTTTGGTTGAGATAGATTACCGAATGGTTTTGAAACTAAGTGTGGTGGTCTAAGGAGAAGAACACAAGGCTTAGGAATCTATGGACCAGGGAAGGTGGGATTGTGGTAAATATTGATTGTGTATATCTCGTTGGTCCTAGGAATCCTCGTCCGGTGAATGGAGGGATATACAGTAAAGCCTAAAGGTGTATACACTCATTGGGCCTAGGAATCTTCGATCGATGAATGGAGGAATATACGATAAATCCTAGAGGGTAGATACAGACACATTCCTCATGGTTTAGGTGGAGATATCCGGAGGCAACCATGCCTATATAGGCCTAGTGATCCCTAGACCGGTATCTGGTAGGATTACGGTAAATCCTGGTAGTGTATGTATCTTGTTTGGGCCTAGGAATCCCTTGGTGGATTTTGGTAAAGCCTGAGGAAGCCCTATTTGGTTTTGATGTGAGTCCCACATTCATGCTTGGAATATGGTATGGGGGTGACTGGCTGAAAGAAATATTTGGTTAAGCCCAATATATGGTCGGGGTGGTACGTGGAAGTCCCTAACATGGTTTAATTTTGCATATGTTAATAAGAGCTCCTTTCCTCTAGTATTTTATGGGAAAATGTACTTGTTATTATGTGATCTTAATGGTTGTTCTATCATTGTTATTATGTTGGTTATATGCTGGTTATAATCATTGTTTCATGACAGTTTTAGTTATGGCTCTTAATACATTTTGATTGGTAAATGTATGGTTATTGAATGCATGACCTAATAGATGTTATTGAAGCTATTATGAGAATACATTAGACCTTCTTGGTGATTTTTAGATAAGTATCAAACCCTTATGTTTATATATGCATTTATAGCTTGTATATTACATGTTCACAATATGTTTGATGGAATGTCTGTCATGGTTAGGCTTGGTTAGGCCAAGTCCTTGATCAAGTTTTGTGTTATAGGCTTTTTCTTCCTGTCATTTGTTTTTTTGAAAGCTTCATCAAGTTATGGGCAGTGACCTGGAGTCTATCCCTGAAAAGGTGGCACATATTTCATAGTCTCAGACATAGAACTGGTTGAAAAAGACTGCAGTCGCACCCTTGTGGTGGTTATGCATGTGAATGGATGCCTATAGTCTGATGGATGTGGGCTTATGCATGTGAATGGGAGCCCGATCCATGAAAAGGAAAGTTAACTCAAGGTTTGGAAATCTAGAAGGGTGGTTTAGCCCGAGGGGGTCCTGTAGCACCCGAGGAAGGTCATGACAGTTTTATTTTTTCCATTACACTTCTTTAAGGTGACCTAGGAGGTTGAATCATATCATAGTAACTCTTCGTCACATGTTTACCCCGATGGATCGGTTAGCTTAGGTAAATGTGAGAGGAGGGTGTTACAGGGTGGTATCAGAGCAGGTTTCATTCTCTTTTGGTGGTGAGTAGTTTCTTTTATCTTTGGGTTATATTTGAAACCACAGAGTGGTATCAAAGCATGGTTCAACTCTTAGACTAGATGGGCGAAATGTGGTTGCCATGCATGCATGTTGGTTGTATATGTGCTTGTTATGTATGTATGGTGATGGTCATTGTTACAGTTTTGTTGACATGTAAAATTTAATTATGTTGATGTTGGGATGTGTTTTTCATGAATGCATGTCAGTTGTATATGAATTTGTTATGCATGTCAGTGTCCATATGTTGTTATGCATGCATTGTCATGGTTATGGTTATGCATGCATCAAGGTGGTCATTATTTAGTTTGGGTCATAATGAGGTTGTTGTTATGTTGTGATGCAAATGTGTTGGCTGATATAGAGCACGAGAAGAATATTATCAAAACAAGGTTGCAACACTAGACTTCGGGGTAAGAGCAGATCGCCATGCAAGTCTATATATTGGGCATGTAGGTATGTTGGTTAATGGTTGTTATAATAATTATGGTTATGCACATGTTTATCATTCTATTTTTGTCGTGGTTATATGCATGATAGATGTTATTTGATCATTGTGGTCATATGCACATGCCTCAGATAGCCATAAATGATAGTAACTTTTTGTTATATGCATTGAGGTGATATGCATGATGATTATGGTCATTGCATTTAAGGTATTGATGTTATATGTATCGTGTTAATCTAGATTGGATTTTGCATATGGTTATGGTTATGATATTCAGGTATGGGTTGATATACTTGTGATATTGTGTCATACTAATATGTACTGACTTGTACAGATGTGATAGCCTCCCTTGAGATATATTGAGGTATGAGTTTGATTATGTCATTTGTATTTGGTTTAGCTAACATGGTATGTATACAAGTTGTTTAAATGATTGATTAAATGCATGATATGAGTATGTGTCTATAATATTGCACAGATGAATGATCTTGTTTTAAGATGGTTATACTAACAAATATGTGCTCAGATAACTGATATGTACTTGAGTGTTAGTGGGCGCTAGTTGTAGTATTATTATTAATGATTGTTAGTTGATTTTGACATGGTTGTTAGTCTTGGTAAATTTTTATTTAAAACTAATAAATATAATGTCTTGATCTTTGGAACGAGTGACTTACATGTGTGAACAGTTGCAGTGAAACATGCTTGGTATTAGCATGACAAGGTAATAGTTGATTTGTTTATATAAATAATAGCTGGGTGATGCGATAGCACACAATAAGACTTAATTGCAACAAGCTAAAAGGTAAAAGAAAGGAATTGAGTGATATTTCCTTTGACTATGTTTGGAAATCGCAGTTCCGAACGAATGAGTGCTTTGGATGAATACGTGAAGTCTTCTTAACCTTGATTTTGTTTGACATTATGCGGATATGTGTTATAGTCATGAGCATGTATTTGACAGGTATATTAGCTAGTATCTAGTTATAGTTGGATTCGTCAAGGGAATTCGAGTCCCTTGAGAGATGGCATGGACGGGTTTAGTTACAAGGTTGCGTGTTTGGCATAATAAGGTAAGGTAACTAGTATGTTTATTTTGTTTATTTATGCACTGATAGCTACGTTTTTATGGTAGTATGATGTAGGGGATTGCATGGAAAGAGGAGGCTGCCATGAAATATTGAAGAAGGCTCGAGTTGAGCTTTCCTTTGGAGGAATTGGGAATCCATGGGGATTGAGACATGGTGTTTTTTTCTAGTTTTGTGCCTTCTATATTTTAAAATTTTCTTGAGCTTCATTATGATTTTTAATTGCACGGATAAAGGGAGTTCTCTTAACCTTGATCTTATGATATCTAGTAATTATGTTGTGATTATGATTATGATGATGTATATATGTGTATGTATGTATGTATGTATTTAGTTGTCGTACAGGGTCATCGGGAATCATTCTTGTGGAGGAATGATTTCATTAGGGGAATTTTGAGGTCTAAAATGGGCCTCCTAAGAAAAATGTACAACTAAAATAAACTTTATAAGAACCAATAGGATTCAAGATAACGATGTCAACCATGGGGGATGATTCACCATTTTTTAAGTAAAAGGGTAAAAATATTAAAAAATAATAAAATAATTAAACTACTTTTTCAACTCGTATTTTCAAGTTATCTCACAAAGTTTTTACTCAAATTTCGAGCGGGAGTACTCATTAGATGCAAAATTTAATTCCTTATCAAATGAGTACCCATATTTCATACTTTTGATGGACTCTGCTATGCGAAAAATGAGAAATACATAAAAAAACGTGATTGCAATCACGTTTTTCATGTATTTCCCATTTTTTATGTAGCAGGGTCTATCGAAAGTATGCAACATGGGTACTCCTTGGATGAGGAACTAAATTTTGCATCCAACGAGTACTCCCGCTCAAAATTTGAGTAAAAAATTTGGGAGATAAGTTGAAAATACGAGTTGAAAAAGTAGTTTTTTTCTTCTTTCCCTCTAAAATTTGATGATGTCATCAAATCATATTTTATTATTTCCACTATTATTTTATAATTTCCTTAGGAGGCCCATTTTAGACCTCAAAATTCCCCTAATGATTATGCAAGTGAATGGCATGAAGAGGCTCCTGGTTCATGAGGAATCAAGTGGGAAGAGTAGCCCTGACAGATATATGAGGTCAGTATCATGTCGATATTAATTGATATTATGTGATTATTCTAGGTCTATGTTTATGTTATGGACATGTAATGTTGAGGGATACATCATAAGAATGGAAGCAATGTGGTCAGAAACATTTTGGAACATGCATGAATAGTGGAAAGACACTAGAAGAAATGTTGCTTAGTAGATACAATGTGGCCTGTGGATGTGTGGTACTACTATTGTGTATATGTATACATGTTGTGCATGTGATGTTGTGTACATGTGGTGTTGTGTATATATGATTTTTCGTACATGATGTATATGTTGTATATGTGGTTCTATGTACATATGGTGTTATGTACTTGTTGGATATACAGTGTCGTGTACATATGGTGTTGTGTGCATGTTGTATATGTCGTATTGTATACATATGGTGCTTTGTGCATGTTGCATGCAATGTTGTGTACATATGGCGTGGTGTGCATGTTGTACATATGGTGCTATGTACATGTGGTGTTGTGTGTATGATTGTACATTTTGTGTTGTGTGCATGTGGTGTCCTGTACATGTTGTAGATGGGGTGTTGTGTGCAGGTGGTGTAGTGTACATGTCGTGCATGTGGTGTTGTGTACATGCCGTGCATGTGGTGTTGTGTACATCTAGTGTTGTGTACACATTGTGTAGATGGTGTTGTGTATATGTGGTGTTGTGTACACATTGTGCAGGTGGTGTTGTGTACACATTGTGCGGGTGGTGTTGTGTACAGGTGGTAATGTGTACATCTTGTACATGTGGTACTGTTATACATGTGGTATTGTGCATGTGCATTGTGTAGTTGTGGTATCATGACATGTGTATTCATTGTGTTGTACTATGTGTATGTATATGTATTGTGTTGTTTTGTACACTAGATGTAGGTGTATGTATTGTGTTGTGTTGTACACCAAGTGTAGGTGTATGTGTTGTGTTGTACACCATATGTAGTTGTATGTATTTATTATGTTGTACACTAGGTGTATGTGTATGTATTATGTGGTGTTGTAAAGCGGGTGTAGTTGTATGTATTCATTATGTTGTACACTAGGTGTATGTGTATGTATTATGTGGTGTTGTAAAGCGGGCGTAGTTGTATGTGTTGTGTGGTACACTATGTGGGTGTATGTGTGTGATGTACATTGTGTGTACGTGTACATGTTTGAAGATAAGAGAAGGCACTAAGTGCTTTCCAGATGTGGCAACCGATCTAGTGTGTGTATGAAAAGGACAAAGGTAGAAGCAAGAACCAATTAAAGGATAAGTATCAACATTTTATTTCAGTTTTAATTATGCATGTGATCTATGATTCGGGTTTATGATGATTACATGTGATCTACGATTCTAGTTTATGATGGTTACATGTGATCTATTATTTGTATTATGATGGTTATCTTTTGAGCTAAACGGATGTGATATGTTATACATGATGATTTGATCAAACATATAGTTTGACTTGTTGTGATAGGAAGTAAACAAAGTTGCAGGGTACCTTATTAATGAGTTGTCGATGAGGTATGATTTGAATTTATTTAAATTCATTTTGAGTCTAATGGAAATTATATGCTTGGTACAGGAGAGCATGGGAAATTCTTGGTTTGGTGCTTGGAACTAACTGCAAGAATGTTAGCAGTAACAACAAAAAGGAATTGGAATAGGAATTGGAATATGTTGGTAAAGCACTTCAGGAGAAGGTCCATTGTGGGACACTGGTACCAAATAGTGTCCATTGATTATAATGAGCATACTATGACCAATATGATGATTTTTAGGTAGGGATATGCCTTGTTTTTTGGACCTTCTCATGCGAAGAAACCTTACCAAGGGATGGATCGCTCGGGAAAGGGGATGTTGGGGAAATTGGAAGGTGAGTGACTACACGGAAGGGGGTGGCCGGATTTCCTAAGGGATTGTGTATAAGAGAAGAGAATGTTGGGGATGGATTTGTTTTGGCCATTAGCATTTCTAGATGGAATCAGATGCACATTGGGAGTGTGCCCTAGAAGAATGAGCTAGTAACTGTTCACTGAGAGGACAAGTGGCACAAGATAGTAGCGTTGGAAATTGAATGTAGGTTTGACCTTGGAAGTGGATTCTAGACTTACTAGGAAGGAGGTGAATCTTGGTACTACTTTGAGGGTGGAGGTGTGAACCTATGGATTCCCTTGTTAACTAATGTAGTCATTGTATCCTTTTATTTTCCGGTTAGATAAAATGTGTGTATGTGTATATTATTGTAAATATTGCATCGAGATGGATTTATAAAGCTCCATAAACAGTATGGATATTTTTTGGTTGAATAAAATGTGCATAAGGATATGTGATTGTTATTGTAAATATCATAATGAGTTGTGTTATAAATTGTTAAGCATCTCACAAAATAGAAGAAAATATAGATCAACGCCTTAGAAATCAACCTCTTCGAGGGGGAAACCTCCTTTACATTACATAACTAAACAATTCTTCGATGAATCCAGATGACAAAACCTCATTTCTATATATAGGATTCCATGGGGTCACAATATAATCCTAGCCGACCTAACAATAATAATGTAAGGGCACAATAATAACAATAGTGGGCTTTTATGGGGTACAATAATAACAATATGGGGACTACAGGGGTACAACAATAACAATAAGGGGGCTACACTAACAACAATAAGGGACTACACTAGTAATATAGGGACCTAACATGCCGCTCTCCTTCAAAAAAGTGTTGTCCTCAATGCTTGAGTAGTTTTGGGTGCTTCTACATAAAATTCTCATCCTCCCATGTGCAATCTTCAGTGGGTAAGTTCTTCCACTTGATGAGATACTCTGAAATTGATCGATTTCATAGTTGTCGAGTTCTTGTTTCTGTGAAAGCTTCAGATTCCAATATGATTTTTCCTTCCTCATAAATTTTTGGAAATATTGTTTGGACTGGAAGTTTGTCACCTATAACCTTCTTTAAGCATGAAACATGGAAAACTGGGTGCGCTCGAGAAGATGCAGGAAGCTCCAATTTGTATGCCATAGTACCAATCTTTTGCAGCACCTTGTAAGGACCATAATACCTTGACGATAATTTATTATCCTTCTTAGCTTGCTTGAGGGACATTTGTTTGTATGTTTGTAGTTGTTAAAATACCCAGTCACATACATCAAAACTTCTCTCGTTGCGATGTTGATATGTCTATTGTTTTAGTTGATTATGTGCCAAATTTAGGTTATCCTTTAAGAGTTGGAGAACTTGTTGTTGATGCTTGATGTAATCTTCCACTGCTTGAACCTTAGAATTTTCTCTTAAATATGATGTAATGGACAATGGATGATATCCATAAAGTGCCATAAATGGGGTCATTTTTGTTGCAGTGTGGAAGGAAGTGTTATACCACCATTCAGCCAAAAGTAACCACTTGACCCATTGTGTTTTTTTATCAAATATAAAGCAATGAAGATATCCTTCCAAACATTTGTTCACTATCTCAGTTTTCCCATCGGATTGAGGATGATAAGATGAGCTATGAGCTAGTTGAGTACCCAAACAGTAAAATAATTCCATCCTAAAATTTCGAGTGAAAATGGGATCTTTGTCACTTACAATAATCTTTGGGTTTCCATGTAGATTTTGAATTGTTTCCATAAATGCATTAGCAACTGTATTCACTTTAAATAGATGAGATAATGCACAAAAGTTTGCATACTTGGTAAGTCTATCAACTACCACCATGATGACACTCTTTCCTTTCGACTTAGGTAAACCTATGATAAAATCCATTGAAACCTCCTCCCAATGTTGACTTGGAATGGATAAAGGTTGTAGCAAACCCGAGGTCTTAATTGTCTCAACTTATTTTTTTGGCAAACCAAACATTCTGCCACAAACTTTTGAATATCAGATTTAAGGCCATCCCAAAAAAATTATTTCGTCACCTGGTGGTAAGTTTTTAAAAATCTTGAGTGTCTTCCTAAGGGAGAGGTGTGTAATTCCAAAAGTATCTGTTGTTTTAGTTGGGAATTCTTACAAATATATAAGTGATATTTGTATCATAAGGAATCATTTTTCCAACTAAGTGTATTAGATGTACTGGGATCTTGTTGCAACTTTTGAATAAGTGTCCACACTTCTTCATCATGCTTCCATTCATCCCTTGCTTCAGTTATCTAATCTGGTTAGATAATAGAAATGGCACAAAGCAATGCTTCCACATCCTCATTCTTTCTTGAGAGTGCATATGCAACAACATTTAGCTTCCCTTTTTTGTAGATGATTTCAAAGTCATAACCCAACATCTTTGTGACCCATTTTTGTTTCTCTTGTGAAGATAGTATTTTTTCCAAAAATTATTTAAGACTTATCATGATCATTTTTTACCTTGAAGTGTCTTCCAATTAGGTAAGGTCGCCATTTCTTTAGTGCATGTATTATTTCCAACATTTCCTTCTCATAAATAGCTTTCTGTAAATACTTTCCTTTGATTCGATGACTTTCAAAAGCAATGGGTCTTCCGTCTTGCATTAAAACAACACCAATTCCATTTCCTAAGGCATCACATTCCACAATAAAGGTTTTTGTGAAGTTTGGTGTAGCTAAGACCGATGCTTGGTACATTGTCTCTTTGAGATGTTCAAAGGTCTTAGTTTCTTTAGGAGTCCATGAAAATGCATCTTTCTTCAATAATGTTGTTAGAGGTGCTGTTATTCTCCCGTAATTCTTAGCAAACTTGTGATAATACCTAGTTAGCCTGAGAAATCCTCGTAACTTCTTTATGGTTGCGGGGACTTTCCATTCCTTAATGGCTTTAATTTTGTTAGGGTCTACCTTAACGCCCCCTGAGATACAATATGACCCATATATTCCACCTCATGTACTCTAAAGAAACAGTTGGAGGTTTTTGAATATAATTGTTTCTCCTCCAATAGTTTGAGCAGCCTATCAACATGTTGAACATGATCCTTCCAAAGCCTGTTGTAGATTAATATATCATCAAAAAATACTAACACAAATTTTCTAAGGGTTTGAAAATGGAATTCATCAACCCTTGAAATGTAGAAGGTGCATTGGTAAGGTCAAAAGGCATGAACAAAAATTCATACTAACTCTCATGAGTTTTAAATTTTGTTTTTGGAATGTCTTTAGTCTTCATTCTAATTTGATGATATCCTGAACGGAGATCCAACTTGGTGAAATAAATTGCTCCATGTAATTCACCCAATAATTCATCAATCACAGGAATGAGAAATTTATCTTTAATAGTGATCTTATTGAGCTCCCTATAATCCGGACACATGTGCCATGATCCATCCTTCTTGCATACCAATACTATTGGAGCAGAGAAATAACTTTGACTAGGTTGAATTATACCAACCTCTATCATTTCTACAATCATACGTTCAATTTCTCTCTTTTGGACACAAGGATATTTGTAAGGCCTGATGTTTGGAGGAACACTTCCTGGAATAAAATGAATAGAATGATCATTATCATGAATAATTGGGAGTCCTTTGGGAGCTTCAAACACCTTGGAATGATTGTCCAAGACTTTTTGGAGATCTGGATAAATAGATGATTTTGATGTTGGAACTTCTATTGAGCATAATTGTGCAATTTCGCCTTGTTGTTATTTCTTCAGAAGCTTTGTCATGACATTAGAGATTTTTATCTTTCCTGGCTTCCCTGCAATACCTCATAATTCAACTTCCTTTCCTTCCGAAAAAAAATGTTCAAGAAAAGTTCTTGAAAAATGAAAGCTACCATCCCCAAAGATTGTAACCATTGTACTCCTAGTACAACATCAGCACCACCCATTGGAATGGAGAGCATTGGACTATTCAGTACATATTCTCCCATGGTTAGCTTGATATTATGGAACTTTCCAGAGAAATTTATATTTCCTCCATTTGCAACCATCACTTGACACTTTGGTGTTGGGTATAGGGAGAAATTCAATTCCTTGCCCACCTTACAGTGAATAAAATTATGGGTACTACCCGAATAAATTAGCACTATGACATTTTTCATCTTGATATGTCCTTCTATCTCAAGAGTTTGAGGAGTGGTAATTCCTGCCAATGCATTACAAGATATGGCCAGGTTCATTCTTATTCCTCTAGGGTTGGTTTCTGGTGTATATCCTCTTCTTTTGAAGTTTCTTGTTCCTTTTCTTCCTCCTCTTCACAATCTATGTAAAATAATTTCTTCTTAGGACACTTATGACCTTCAGTGTATTTTTTATCACAATATCTCAAAGCCCTTTTTCTATTTTTTCTTCCAATTGTTGTGGTGTCAACTTTGTAGCTAGTTGTGGAATTCTAGGAGTAGCAACACTTCCATATTTATAGTTGTGAGTGGTAGGCCTCCTTGTTGCCATAATTTTTCTTTCAATTTTTCTTGCCAACCTGAATGCCTTCTCCAATGAATCAAGTTCCCAAAGGTGAACCTCATCTTAGATATTATCTTTTAAAGTCCCTATGAAGACATCAATCATGTGCTCCTCTGGAATATCCTTTACCCTTATATTTAATTTTTGGAAGTCCTCAATGTGTTCCACCATTTAACCCTTTTGTTTGAGATTTATCAATTGGCTAAAGAATGTGCTTCTCTTTGTATCCTCATAATGTTTTATCATTTCCTCCATAAAAATTGACAAAGTGACAATTTTTTACGAGAGCAAAGCCATTGATACCATACAAATGTATTTTTTTCTAAATATAAAGTTGCAATGTGTACCTTTTGCTTATTTTACACATTATGGAGATCAAAATATTGCTCCATCTGTAGTATCCATGTTATGGGATCCTTGCCATCAAACTTCCTCATATCAATCTTTGGAATATGGTGGGTCTTCAATCCAACATTAGAGTCTATGAAATCACGATTAACATTTATTTTATTCTCATCATGAGTTTCCTCTACTATGTTTTCACCACTAGGAAGATTTTCTTGTAGTAGATTTGCCAAACCTTCCTTCAAACCTTCCATGTCTTTCTTCAAATCTTCCATATTGCCTTTTATAACATCTATATTAGCTTCCATGCCATTCTTCGAACCTTCCATGTCTTTCTTCAAAACTTCCATCTTGCCTTCTATACCATACATCTTAGATTCCATGCCATTCTTCAAACCATCTATCTTATCTTCCATGTCATTCTTCAAACCATCCATCTTAGCTTCCACGCCTTTCTTCAAACCATCCATCTTAGCTTCCATTTAATTTTTGGTTACTTTTTGTGAGAGCAAAATTTGTTTCACTTGGTCTCATAATTTTGGTATATCATCTTGCACTTCTTCATATTCATGCATCATAGTAGATCTTTCTGAGGGCTTAACGGGTGTGGAATTATTTTTGGAGGCATTATAGAACCCAACACTTCTATCTATGCTTCAATATTCCCTTGGAATCACTTAAAACTGATTTTTCAAACAAAAGTTATGCAATTTAAAAAAAAACACACCTTTTTCTTTATTTTGAGAATATAGATATTGGTACTTATGTATCTCTGCGATTTCAACTGAAAATACCACAGAAACTATGGTCTGTGTTAGCCATCAATAAATTTTGTCAGAGCAAATGATGGCTAAAAATAAGTCCTGAGCCTTCAAGAGATTGTTTTCATGCAAAAATGCTCATTCTTGAAGACTTCTTGTGATGTCCAAACTCAAAGAAGTAATCTTCACTGTTGTTTCATTGAAAAAAATCCACCAAGAAGCCATGTTGATATTCAAAAAGACTGTTCTTAGGCCATTTCCCATAATTTTCTAAAGCCTTTTTCACTCATTATTTGCCCTTATTCAACCTTCTTTTTCCCATGAAAATTTCCTTTTCTCCTTCTCATTTACCCTTCATTATCCTTAAAACTTCCCAAAATCCCTTTTAAGCTATAAAACTCCTTTTTATGGTTTAAAAACCCCCTTTTTGCCTATCGGAAGCTAAAAAACCCCTAAAAAATATTTTGTTAGAATAAAAAGCACCCTTTTTGTAACACAGGATTTAGACCCTTCCGGCTTAGCCCCCAACCCCCTTTTTCTGTCATGTGACCTAACTCCCATGACCCGGCGCTAAAAACCTTAGCCCTAGCCCCAATCCCCTTTTTTCCCACCCCGGTCTTCTACTTTTTCATGGGACCACTACCCAACACTTCCTTTTCAGTCCTTTCCCTTACCTTTATTTATCCCCCCCCCCAACGATGGATCTTGATCGTAGATCCATGTGATCTAACGGCGATAATTCACCCACGTTGTTCCCTTCCTCCCTTTCACTCTTTTCCGTTATCCCCGCCTTGTCACTCTGTAAATCAATCCCGACCATTGATCTTTAAACATCAACGGCTATCATGCTGCCTCTCCCATCCTTTGATTGCCCGACCCATATATATATCCATCACCCCTATTAACAGATCTTCGTCGTTGATTCATTTAATCCGACAGCCCCGATCTAACCCAACGATCCAGCAACCTGTCCGCTCCACGAAAAAAATCCATGTCACCATATGGGACCTACCATCCAATTCAAAGAGTCTCCACCAGTCACAAGCTGCGACATGGTTCCCAATTTCTCTCCGCCTGCTCAGCTTCTCCATCGCACCCGATCCGCACCGTTAGATCTCATCCCCCTCATCCGACGGTTGAGGCGGCATATCGCACAATTTTTGCGCCCGGAGTTTAACATCCAAATTCACGCGATATCGACGGTATCTAAAAATCCACGCAGCACAATATGACTAGATCGTGTTCGATTCGGCTAAAACCACTTACCACCCGAATCGAAAGCGATAACCGCTTGTGGTATTTCCAAACCGCCTTTGCCCATTTTCGCTCCAAAATTCAAATTTAAACCTGTTTTTGCAAGTTTTTCTCGCAAAAACCCTTTTCCTGCATATTCACCCCCTCTGCACCGCTCCGCCAGCCTCCTAAGCAGTTTTTCCCAAACTCGCAGGCCTTTTATAATGTATCTTATGGTTTTTGCAGGTTTTTGGTGGTGGTTTTTAAGGCAAAAGCCCTCACAAAGTTCACAAAGAAACATGGCCGGGGATTGCCTCATCCGAAGCCCAGACAACACAAAAAAGGAGTTGCAAGTTTTCATTTTAGGGTTAATCAGTGTTATATGAGCACTGTTTGTACTATTAAACCTTCATCGCACCCAAAGGAGACCCTACACACTACAATACAAAGAAAATCAGTAAATTAAACCAAAGGAACAGAGAGTTAAAGGATTAAAGGTTTAATCTAACAGCTTGAAGGATTATACACAGTGTCTAGGATTAAATATCAAAAAGCCGAAGATTAAGGATTTTAAACCTACAGTTAAGGAAACCAGGAAAGGGTAAAAGGCAGACGACAAAGCCCAAAACATTCAACACAGTCAACAAAAGCACAATTGAAGACCGAAGTAGGATGAAAAGGCATAATCAGCCTTAAAATCAGAATCAAAGTCCTAAGCAGTGTTCAAAGCCACCAGATCAACATAAAATCAGTGAAGGAGCCTCCGAATGCCACATCATTAAGGCTATAACTCCTGAATTTCCACCTAGGGACTTATTTCATTAAAAGAATGCATATTCATTAAACAGTCAGGGATATTTTTAAAAAGGCAGCTCAACATTAACTGCCAACCTACCAACAAAAACCATCAAAGTGAATAAAAGCAACTGAAGGTGATGAAATTTAATGTAAAATTGATTAAAATAGAGATGAGCATTCGAAATCTTCTCCCTTAGGCCCCCCAAAGGTCAAAAGGCCATTACTCTGTATTAATTGAACAAATGAACTATTCTTACACTCCACCTCCTCATTCTTCTATAAATACTTCTGTAGAAGACAATATAGAGGTTGGTCTCTGGATATCTGTTGTATGTAAATAGCTTGTGAAGTTGTTGTAGCTATGTTTTGTAACTGAAGACACATAAGCTAAGATGAGAAGTTTGTAGCTGTAGAGACCCACTGGACTTGAAGATTGTAACTGGTTTAAACATCAAATACAAATAGCTGATTTATGGGATCCTAGTCTATGTCAATGGTGATGTGTTTCTCACTGTAATTGTCAATTTTCTTTATTTTTTCATTCTGTCCACTTTTCTCTGATAAAGAACAACAAATATAGATTAGGATTTACTTCTGAAGTACCCTAAATCTCATTGATAAATCTTTATCCTTTATGTTTTCTGCTGATTTTTAATTTGAAGGTAATTCAATAGAGTATAACCAGTGAAGTGTTGGTAAGCCCATGTTTCCTGAGTACAACTTGAGATATTGTCTTTAAATGTTCTTGAAAAGTCTGATAATTAAAGATTGAGCCAGAGAAGTCTATGGTTAGCCCTGTCCTCTGGTTTATCTCCAACAGTTGCTTTGAAAAGTTCCCTTAAGAGTATGTTGAAAGTAGGCTAGTTTCAAAGTAGTTACCTGATCTTAGATTACTTTTTATGTTTATCATGAATGTTTTCCCTTGAGAATATGTTGAAAGCAGGCTAAGTTAAAAGTCTTTACTTGATCTTAAGTTGTTCTCCGTTTTTAATGTTTTCTCTGGAAAGTACATCAAAAGCAAGCTAGTTTCAAAGTACTTACCTAATCTTAGGTTACTTTTGTGTTTTTCCCTTAAGTGCATGTCAAAAGCAGGCTAGTTTAAAAGTACTTACATGATCTTAGACTATTCTTTGTTTCTTCATGTGTTTTAATTATTTCACTTCATTTCTTATTGTTTCATTCCATAAACTCAACTTAAAAAGATCCTTTGACATAGATGACTTGCCCCATGGACCACTCTTGAACCTTGCTGATTCAATTAAACCCTCTTATGACTCCATAACCCAATGAATTGATGTTATTCCTTGCTTGTCTTATCATCTGAACCATTCCTTCATTTACTTACACCTTCGCCCTTCATACATACTTCCTTCATCTTCATGTTATCTTGCCCAACCAAACAAAACAAACAACCGTGTTCTTGATAACTAGCCTAAAATCACACTTCAAGCCTTAAAGATCATATCTTTAAACACATATATAGAGAGATCCCTCTCTGAATCTAGGATGGCTAGATCCTCAGATTCCAAAGTGGTTTTGATGTAGGCTCTGCAGCGTTTGTACTTGCAAATCTTGCAAACTACGGAGACCTAACAGTTTGTACACTTTCGGCCACTTTTTACAAAATTCTAATCCGATGTCTAAAATGAAAGTTATAACGATTTTGCCTCGGCCACCTGTTTGAGATGAAATTCTGGAGCATGAAAAAACTCTAACTCCCTTAGATCATATCTATGAAAATATAGTGAACCAAGGTATGATCGGTATGTGGTGGGATTGCGATAAAGCCTGGTAGTGTATGTCCCTTGTTTGGGCCTAGGAATCCCTTGGCAGGATTGCGGTAAATCCTAGATGTATATATGAGGTTTTACACCTAGGAATCCTTTGGTGGATTGCAGTAAAGCCTAAGGAAGCCCTGGTTGGTTTTATTGTGAGTCCCACATTCTTGCTTGGAATATGGCACAATGTGATTGGTTGAAATAAATATTTTGTTCATCCCAATCTATGGTCAGGTGGTACGTGGAAGTCCTGACTTGGTTGCATTTTGCATATGTTAATAAGAGCTTATTTCCTCTTGCATTCTATAGGAAAATGTACTTGTTAATATGTGATATTATTGGTTATTCTATCATTGTTATTTTGTTGGTTATATGATGGTTATATGCATTGTTTCATGAGAGATTTTAGTTGTGGCTCTTAACACGTTTTGATTGGAAAATAAATGGCTATTGAATGCATGACGTAATAGATGTTATTGCAGCTATTATGGGAATGCATTAGACATTCTTGGTAATTTTCAAATAAGTATCAAACCTTTATGCTCATATATGCATTTATAACCTGTATATTACATGTTCACAATATGTTTGACATGATGTCTGTCATGGTTAGGCTTGGTTAGGCTAAGTCCTTGATCAAGTTTTGTGTTAGATGTTTTTTCTTCATGTAATTTATTGTTTTCGAAAGTTTCATCAAATTATGGGCAGTAACCTGGAGTTTAGCCCTAAAAAGGCAATACAGATTTTGTTGTCTCAGACACAGAACTAGCTTAAAAAGACTGCAATCACACCCTTGCAGTGGTTATGCATGGCATTGGAGGGCTATAGTCGCATGGATTCATACTTGTGCATGCAACTGGGAGTCAAGATCAGTGAAAATGCAAGTTAACTCAGGGTTTGGACACCTGGAAGGGTGGTTTAACCCTTGGGGGTCCCATAGCACCTTAGGAAGGTCAGTAAGGTTTTGTTTTTTTAGTTCCACTTCCTTAAGGTGATCTAGGAGGTTGAATCATATCATAGTAACTATTTGTCACATTTTTATCCTAGCGGACCAATTAGCTTTGGTAAATGTGGGAGGAGGGCGTTACATGACAGACTTCAAGAACATAATGGGAAGCTTTACATGCTACTATTAATAGGTTTGGGGAGGCTTCGAGTCTGACTATGAATGGTAATAAATCCTTTATTTTGTATTCTAATGGGGAGGCAGGGGACATAAAATAATTTTCTAATTTATTTGGTTTGCGATGAAGAAGTTGGAGTACGACATGACCTATTTCGGATTTCATCTGAAACCAAACAATTACAAAATTAGAGATTGGTCATGGCTCCTAGACAAGTTTATGCATACGTTGGACTAATGGACTCACAGGTGGATCTCTTTGGGAGGAAGATATATGTTGATCCAATCGGTCTTACAACAATTATCGATATATTGGTCTCATTTATTTTCCCTCCCAAACACTATTATGATGAAGATTCAAACCATGATTATCTGCTTCCTCTGGTCTGGTAACATAGAGAAAAATAAATATGATTTGGTTGGTTTGGAAAAATATTGCTAGACCTAAGGAACTTGGAGGTTGGGGATTACTGAATTTGAATATTTTTGGATGGGAGGTTCTGATTAAATCTCTTTGGAGAGCATTTTTTGGTAGTGGGATTTGGAAAGATATCAACAAACATAAGTACCTGAGGAAGTTGGACTTCGAGGAATGATTCAGGAAAGGCAACATAGGTATGAGAAAGGGATCCTACCTATGGCAAAGTTTTCATAATGTAAAAGGATGTTTTTTTCAATCTCTGAGATGGTCTTTTGGGTTTGGTTCAAAGATTCTAATTGGCATTGACCATATTGCTAGAGTCAAGGCAACTATCGAATTTCCATATGAATATATTATTGTACTTCACTCTAGCGGACTTATATTTCTTAGTCAGATCATTAAAATTTGGAATGGTCAATAACATGTTTGGAAGGAAGTGGATGACATTGGATTGGTTGGGCCACAAGTGGATCGCTGGTAAGACTATTTGATAGAACTCCAGTAGGCAGGATTATGCAAATATGAGAGGGGAAATGAACTCACTTGGTTTGGTGGTGGCTGCATAAATCTACAGGTATATTATCAATTCTAATTTTTAATTATCTAATATTTTTTGGTTCAGATCATCCTATTCATATGGCTGGCTTGGAACAATAAGATCCTGGCGTGGGATAACCTGTCCAAAGGGGCCACCAAGGCCCAGGCTAGTGTCCTCTCTGATCTAGTTCTAGCTAATATGTCCTTCACCTTTTCCTTCAATTTTCAGTATATCTACAGGTTTGGTGTCAAGTCCTCCACTCATTAAACATCCTTTATGGAGTCTTCAACTCCATGGATTAGTGCCTCGGCTGGTGGATCACGAGATTGGGGCAGTAAAATATCATACCCTTATATATTATTTGGGAGATTTGGAAAGATCAGAATAAACGGGTTTTTAATGGAAACCCAGTCAACACCGTCCACGTATGTTCCAAAATTCTAGCATGGGTTGGCACACAGGTTGGTGAAGTTTTGGATGAACCAAGGTACCAAGTCGCATGTTCCACATACCATTATAATTTTTCCTACATGTATGTTCAATGGGGCTACATGAGCGGGTAAATGTGTTTGTGGAGCTTGGATCAGGTTTTCTCCTCACTCCTACTACAAACTTTTCTAGCAGGGTGGCAATGGTACCAAAACTAGGGTTGGAGTTATGGCTCTTTGGGGCTTGCTTTGGTTCGCTAGAATAAAACAAATTTAATATATCCACATATATGGTGGTTCCAAGTCATCCATCGATTGCATCAAGGGACTTTATATTTTTTCCCCATCACTTCTCAAATTCTGGATGGTTCGTATTGTGTTGTTAGAACAAGAGTTTCAGACTATTACATTTCCGCATATTTTGCAAAAGGCGAATATGGTGGCAGATGGCCTCTCCAAACAAGGTCTTCATGCTCCTACTGGTTTAACACATTTTTTATTTGCTAAGGATGGCTTGGTGTAGGAGGAAGGAAACATGATCATCAACTAAGTATAAGATATATGACTTCTTTTTATCTCTGCAATGTTTTATATGGTCTTTTGATATAATTTTTTGTAATATTATGTGGTGAATCAGTCTAGGGGGAGGATTTTGTTAATTTTTTTATATGGTCTTTTGATATACTTTTTTGTAATATTATGTGAGGAGGATTTTGTTAATTTTTTCTTTTCAAGGGAGTTCTTGACACTCTTTTCCAGTTTTTGAAGGAGAATGTGGATAAATTATGGTATATGTACTGATTTCTATATTATATATATAAAATAAGGATTTTGTTAATTTTTTCTTTTTTTACAAAGTTTTTGACACTCACTTTTAGAGAATGTGGATAAATTATAGTATATATATTGATTTCTATATTTTATATATATAATGTGGATTTTGTTAATTTTTTCTTTTTTAAGGAGTTCTTGACACTCTTTTTCTTGTTTTTGAAGGAAAATGTGGATAAATTATGGTATATGTACTGATTTCTATATTTTATATACAAAATACAGATTTTGTTAATATTTTATTTTTTACAGAGTTCTTGACACTCTTTTCCTGTTTTTGAAGGAGAATGTGGATACATTATGGAATATGTACTGATTTATATATTATATATATAAAATCAGTGTTTTTTTCTTCTAAAAAAAATAACCCTAACTAATTTCATATGACACTTGTTCACATGATTTGTTTTTTATTAATCAATTTAATTAAAAAGGTTAAAATGACATAACTACTTTGGAAATAAATCTCTATATTACTAAGAATATTTTAGAATATTATTATTATTATCTAATTTTAAATTCACCTCCAAGCCATACACCAAATTGGTGTATGATACCCCCTTATTTATGGGACAAGGGACCCATCTCAGCGGGGCTATTTCACTGCTACTGTATGCCCAAAAAACCATAACTAATTTCATATGACACTTGTTCACATTATTAATTAATTTTATTAAAAAAGTTAAAATGACATGATTACTTTGGAAATAAATCTCCATATTACTAAGAATATTTTAGAATATTATTATTATTATCTAATTTTAAGGTCAAGGCCAAGCCAAACACCAAATTGGTGTATGAGACCCCCTTGTTTATGGGACAAGGAACCCACCTTTGTGCCACTATTTGACTGGTTTTGAACATGTGAATTCATAGGAGGAAACACATGCTCTTTAACCATTAGGCCCACTAATAATTATTAATAATATTTTATGGAAATTGAATTTCTATCATCTACTTAATAATTAAATTAAAATACCTATTCTAAAATAGACATATCTATGTCATAATTATTAATAATATTTTATGGAAATTGAATTTATATCATCTACATAATAATTGAATTAAAATACATATTCTAAAATAGACATAAAATATAGACTTTTTTTTTTCAACATGAAAAATACTTCTGGTTTATATTATGTATCAGGACAAAGTCTTAAGATAGTTCAAAAAACAAATATGGAAATATGAGTTCCACCATACATCATTTTCGTTCATAAATCCGTGGGACATTCCCCCAAAAAAACTGAGCCAAAATATTACATCATATCATTAAATTATTGTAGACTATATGAGAAAATACATCAAAATAGAGGATAATCGGAAAAAACAATTGTCTTCAGTCAGCATGCTACCCTATTATGAAAATTAAAGCATGGTGTCTATTCATTCCTAGTCTAAGTAGGCAGTCAGTTCTGGTGTCATATAAAGATTACCTTAACTTTTGCTCCAGGTCCATTTGAGTTGTATAACTTATAGTGCAATATTTCTCCAAAAATACCATTCAACCCTCTTTTGGATAGTCAATTTGCTTCGTTATTTTTTTCCCTATACATGTGACAAAAGAAATGGAAGTGAAAGTCCTTTTTAAAACATGTATTCGCTTAAGCCAATGTGAGAGGTAACCAAGATTTGGGTAATTTTTCTTGTTCATATGTTCAATAAGGACTTTTGAGTCTCCAAAGACCCACAACTTTTCCATGTATAATTGGCTAGCAAACCATAGTAGTCCCCACAAAGCTAGCAGCTTTGCCCTCATATTAGTTCCCGATCCCCAACTCCAGTAAATTTTGTAATGACAATTTGGTGATATCATGAGCCAAGCTCCACATCCGCAGATTTGATTTTGTGATGCTCCATCAAAAAATAATGTAGGGTAATGTATTTCAAAAGGGCACAGTCTCTTTGATAAATCACTAGGTGGATTCTACCTAATTTTTAACTTTTCCCAAGTGCTATAAATTTGCAAAAAAAAAATTTCCGATGAGCAAGGCAGCCCTTCGAAAATCTTTCTGTTTCGACCACACCATAGATACCAGTGAAATAGAAAGGGAATAATTCTGAAATGTTTACCTCTCCTAAACCACCATCTAATACATTCCTCAGTCGACCTATACTCTGGGGTCTGTAGCTGAAAGTGAGAGCATAACGAAACGAGAGTCCCCCTTGCAAAAGTGCAATGGTAAAATAGGTGAAGATTATCTTCGGTTTCCTCCCAGCATAAAGTGCAAATCCCCGGGTCATGCATCCCCTTCTTTGTAAGTTGTTCCAGGTGAGGTTTTTATATTTCCACACAAGCCATATGAAGATAATCATCTTCACTTGGAAATTAACCTTCCACATATCCTTAAACCAGAAGTCTGGTTAAAAATCCAATTTTTTGTTAATCAGCTCTGAATAAATTTCCTTTGTTTTAATCTGTCCATCAGATGATTTCCCCCCTCAAGTAATCTTGTCTCCTCCAATACCCTTCCTCAAGCCCAGACTTCTTAAATATTTAGTATAATTATTCCATTCCTCCTCTCTTTGTCCATATAACCCCATCTCTTGATTCGAATTCCACCTCGGAGCTCTGTTCTCCCACTCTTTAATTACTTGGCTCAAATAAAATATCCCTTTTGATTAATGCAATCAATAGTCTCTTTACATAGATTAAGGTTGCAGTTCAGACCCGGTAATAAAGGGCTTCCAATATGAATTTTATTTCTGTTCCCAAAATTCCATTTCAGATTTCATGTAAACAGTATCCATGTTTTACTAAAACCCTTCCAAATATTTGACCTGCTAGAACCGTCCTCCCAACCAAAAATTAGTAATTCCTCCATACCATTTTGTCTTAGATATTTATGCTTTATGATCTCACTCCATATACCATTCATGTTTAAACACCTCCACATGGATTTAAGGATGAGAGTTTTACCAAAGATATCCAGGTCTAGAATTCCCCATCCTCCTTTTTCTTTGGGTTTTTCAATGCATTCCAGACCGGCTAAATGGATGGTCCGCTTATCTTTTCCTCCATTCCAGATGAATCTTGCCATAACCTTTTTAATCTTTGCCAGAATTTTGTTTGGGATAATAAATAGGTGAGCCTAGTAGATGGTGTATTGTTGTAATACAGCCTGAGACAAAATCAATCTACCACCCCTCGATAACCACTTCGATGACCATTCATTTAAATTTTTCTGATATTTTCATATTAGCCATCTCCAATCCTCCACTGTGTAGTTCATGGGCTTCATACGGAAACCCAAATAAATCAGTCCATCTTTTAAATGAGCAATATTGAAATTAAACATGACTCCCACCTCATTGAAGGCCCCCTCCTCCCCCTCTGCATAATAAATACAAGACTTCCTCACACTTGCCATCATCCCAGAAGAAGAGAAGAAACTATTTAGAATACTTTGGAGTGCCTCCCAACTTTGCCTCAGCATCATACCAAGGATGAGGATATCATCAACAAATAGGCTATGGGAGACTTATTTCTAAGAATTTCTTTTAATACCTATGAAACTTCCCAAAGTAGTAGCCTTTTTTATCTTGATTCTCAAAGCATCCATGATCAAGATGAAAAGAAGAGGAGAGAGGGCGCAACCTTGTCGAAGCCCTCTGCCTGGGTGGAAAAACTTTGTTGTTGATCCATTTATGATAATAGCCATTGAGGTGTTGGTAATACAACCCATGATCCACGCCACAACATCTCTGTCCAGACCAATTTTGGAAAGAACAAGTCTCAGGAAACCCCAGTCAACCCTATCATAGGCTTTATTTAAATCAATATTCATTACATCAGCTTCCAATTTCTTCGACTGAATGGTATGTAAAATTTCTTGAGTTGATGCCACCGCATCATGAATACTTCTGTTTTTAAAAAACCAAACTATTCAGGCATGATGTGATTGGACATAACCTCCTTCAATATCTCAGCAATGACTTTAGAGATGATTTTGTAAAGAGTATTACACAAAGATATGGGTCTGTAATCATTAAACGATAGCTTCCCCTTCTTCTTTGGGATTAAAGCCAGAAAGGTAGAGTTTATTGCTCCATGGATCCGACCAGTTAACCTCGCTTCTTCCACCATGTCTGTTAAATCCATAATAAATTCCTCATAAAAATGCAGGAAGAAGTCCAGAGTCCAGCCATCTAGGCCTAGACTCTTGTTAGCAGCAAAATATTTTAGCACATTCTTAATCTCTTCTGGGAAAATATTCTCATTAAATCTAGCCAAATCTTCCTCCTTAAACATTTTTGGATAGCCTTCAAGGGAGTCAAGCTAAACAGCAATCCCCAAAGCCTCATTCATCTTATATAGGTCCCCAAAAAACCTACCATTGCCTTCTTTGTGTTTTCCGTTGTGCAAACTGAAGACCTACTTTCCTCAATTTTCCAAATGGCATTGGTGCTTCTTCTGTCGGAAGCAAAATTATGAAAAATTTTAGTATTTTTGTCACCTGCCTTGAGCCAAGTGGCTCTGCTCTTCAATCGTCGTGACTGTTCTTCATTTAGTAAATGAGATCTATATTCAGCTTCCAGAGACTTAAGTCTATCCCAGAAATCATATTTATGCATGCCTTCCTCCACGTCCTTCAGGATCTTAGTCCTTTTTTCTCTGATAATGTTGATCCTGTCCTTTATTTGAGTTTTATGCCTCTTTTCCAAATTACGCACCACTTTATTTAGTCCCCTCATAGTATTGGATAGATACACCATAGCAGTGATCCCTTCTCCTCTTTTATGGCCTTTCATATACTCCCTGATTAAGGCATTGAAATTCTCGTTTTCCAACCATACTATGTTAAATTTAAACGGACATCCTCCTTGTCTTCTCTCAAATTCCCAGTGCATGGATATCGTCCCGTGATCTGATATTGTGACATCCTCCACCTTAGCAATAATGCCGTCCATCTTAGATCTGAGGCAATTATTGATGACAAATCTGTCAATCATTTTCCTAATGAAATCTTTCGCTTTCCTTCCATTAAACCAAGTTGGGCAGTTTTCCAACAAAGGAATGTCACTAAGGCCAGCATCCATTATAATACCCCTAATATCATCAGAGAAGGGATTAGCCCTTCCCCTATATCCCCAAATTTCATTCGCATGGAAATTACAATTGAAATCACCAACAAAGATGGATTTCTGCAAAAGAAGAATTCCACACCCCTCCATCCTCTTCCAGAAAGATAATTTGTCAAGATATGGCGCATAAATGTTAACAAGATGAATTATATGGCTAAAACCACGAAAGAAGCCCGTAAGCAGGATTCCTCCAAAAAACCTGAAAGCCTTCATTTAAACCCATCTGGGATCCCAAATAGTAGCTAAACCTCCAGAGCAACCAGCAGCATCTTTCGCGACCATATGCCACTCTGGTAGCATAGCATGGAAGAATGCGATGGTGTAGTCAGTTGATTTCATCGTTTCTTGAATCAAAATTACAGTAGGCTTAGAAATATAAAAAAAATCTTAATGGAAACATACTTATCATGACCCCCCAAACCCCTCAAATTTAAGGATACAATCACCATGATGATAACTCGGTTGATGGGATCAGAGCTCTAAGGACCTGGCCAATGGCAAGAGAAACCAGTACATCGTGGAAGTTTCCATCAGGAAACTCATCATTCAAAACCGAAATAGGAACGATCTTTTTTTTCCTCTTAGGTCTGTCCTTCCCCCTACAAATCATAACATTAGACCTAGAGGATGGGCTGATGTTGATGGGAGGGGACAAAGGTCGACTAGTATCCACAGTTAGAGGTTCCATACTTACGCCCGGGTCGAGCAACAACAACTCGAAGTCGCTCCCTATGGAATTACTCGGGGAGGGAAAATCATCAGCGATCACATTCAAGGAGGAGTGAGAAAAAGTCGGACCAGCCGAAGGTTTAGCCCCATTGACAAAGTCCCGTCCGGGCGATACA